>JACEFZ010022522.1:102500-243672 GCA_014155875.1 Cepaea nemoralis | reverse complement strand
AAAAAGTAACATTATTTGATTCACATTAGTATGCATGCAAAACAGCTGAGGACAAGCACAACATTGAAAGATGATGAATATCTTATGGAGATAATCTATGTCATGGGAAGTTAGAAAAAGTATTGCATCTTGTTACACAGAATCAATATTAATATACGGCTGTGAATCCTGGACAATTAGTAAACCGGGAAAGATCCCTTTAAGGCATAGGAAGGTTCCAAATGATGCTGTATGTAGCCGGGGCGCAGTGTTGGGGTGAGCGCCCAACATTGCTTAAATACCCCAATGGCTCGTGAATACATAACCTCTGCAGCAAAAGCCCAACTCCAGGTTTTCACGTGGCGGAACTGTTTTTACTAACAGGAGAAGGGGCGACGGCGAGTTTCTGGCGCCGAAAGATAACCAGTATGCTCTAGATGTGTATGCACGTACATGCATGCGCAGACACGTGTGCGCGCGCGTACACATCTAAACTCGAGTGAGACCACAGTCTGCTCTAGCAAAGAAAAGGTGCTGAAGACGGAGGCAACCAGCCAGGAGGCGCACCACAGAAAACAGGATGCCAGGCAATTACGCAAAGCGAACGAAAGAAGAAGGCATAGGAATATAGTTGTTCAGATTAATATTGAAAATACCAAGCAGCCAAAATGAGTAATCTAAGTGTTTTGACAGAGGCTAAGACACAAAGATAACTTTTCACAAACGGGAGAAGAGGGGCAGTAAAATGTTTGTTTACCTTATGAGGTCAGAAAATCTCAAATAAATAGTGGCTTTGCACTTAAACGTTCGATGCGTTGATGGTAGGGTGCGGGGATCAACCTCTACACTGTTAAGTTGGACTTTGACATTGATTTCTTGTTCAGAAAGCGGTGGCAAAATACTGAACATAAACTTACCATTTAAATCAACCAGGGACTAGAGTTGCTCGCAGGACATGCAATATTTGTTTGAATAATTAAAAGTAAAATGGGGTAGATTCTATGAGAGAACATTCTAGACGGCTTTTCAACATGACATGGACAATAAATAATCAGCACTTAAACTGATACATACTGTTGGAGATAGTGAGAGGTGAAGATAGATGATATCTCTTACCACATGGTAAAGGGATGTTTTGATGATAATGGTCATGATGATGACGATGTTGGTGAACATCTTAAGAGATTTGATGTTCGTAAAGTTGTATTATTAAAATTGTGTTGTAAAGGCATGGTTATTAAGATACCACTTAAAAGTAGCTGAGTATTTACTTAACCACAAAGTTGTTACAGACTAAGTTAATGAATTACTTACTTTAGTTCACTTTAGTTAGTCTAGTTTAGTTAGTCAGTTTTTTTTTAGCTAGTTAGTTAGGTAGTAAGATAGTTAGTCAGTCATCATATCATCTTCGTAGCATAAGGAAAAGATCTCATTCTCAGCTTGTCCGTCAGGATGCAACAACTAGCAGTTCCAGTTCTGTTTTGGTTAATTAAAAGATCTCCTGCTCCCAATCGGCGTTTTAGCTTAGGGCAGTGAAAGCGCTCCACAATTCCCTAACATACTGAATCGGGGGTTAGAAATCACCTGCACGCGATTTGCAAGCAGACCGCCTTGCATTGATTTCTAAAGTTCGATAGTCGGTCATTCGGAAAGCAAGGGCAAACTACTGAGAGTAAAATTTGCCTTGTAAATTTTTTTTTGCGGTTGTTGCGTTCACTCGCTTTGAAATCAGGCATAGCCTATGCTTCTAGTGCGCTGGACTTATTTTTGCGTGTAGATTAGTTTTCCCTATTACTAGTGTCCCTCGGCATCAGGCTAACCCACTGTGACGTCTGAGGTACTTGTAATTTACATCCCTAGGTCAAGGACGAGAAGTAAACATTTTAGTCCAACTGACCTGTGTAGGGGTTGAACCTGCCACCCTGGCATCAGTCAGCACACCCGAAGTTTAAGAGCAAGTGCTTTTATCCATTTGACCATGCTGACCTCCACCTAGTAAATAACAAACACCACAAAAATGCTGGGGTTTGAATGCGATCTACTGTAAAATTCATGGAACTAACTTTAAGTGCTCCCGTATGACATACATTTCTAGCAACAAAAGAAGACAGAATAAGTTACAATTGGATGTGCTGCCTTGGATGCCTATGTAACATATGCTTGAAAAAAATATGTTGTATATATATATATATATATATATATATATATATATATATATATATATATATATATATATATATATATATATATATATAAGCCCCTGCCGTGTTACGATATATATATATATATATCGTAAAAACTACGATGCAGAGCAAACACGGCAGGGTCTTCTGATCGTCAGAAGTAAACCCCTTCCCCAAGTATTTCGGACACTTTAATTTCTTGATACTCTCTGGGGTGGCTCCGTCCGGGTCATGACTCCGGGCGTCTTACCCCTGCCGTGGAGACGTTCGTTCGATCATATTAGTTATCCCTGATGTTATGCTTGCCCTTCGCTGTTACCTTGTCGTCGGATGCCGTGTTCCTTCCCCGTGCCCAGTTCACGGCGCCGCACTCTACCAGGAAGCCGGATCTTCCTTTCTTTGGACCCACCTCTTGGTCTCTCTGCAGCTGACTGGGTGCGACCTACGGTTGATTATTGCTATGTTATGGAGGTTGGACTTCGGCCGACATTTGCGTGATTGACTGCTCTCAGACTCACCACCCACGTTCGGAGAAAGGGCTAAAGATCTGACACGAGACTTTGTAAAGTTCATGGTCTTCATTGAGAAATTGTTGGTACTGCAGTCACCGCTTCTAACCATATTCATTTCAAGACTCATTCCACTCTAGGTTGCGACAGTTCCACAGCCAGCACGAGGCCTTTTTTGGCTGTATTAGACAGCTGTTTCTGAGCCCGAGCTCTTGATCGTCCTTTCATACCCTTTCGCTTTAGCACATCAAACACGGAGTGGGAGACAAGACCTCGTGCGCCTACTTCGTTGGCGAACAGTCTGACGGTGTACTCCTCCCGCCTAAGACTTGCGACCATGTCATCTTTCTTTGTCAACTTGTACGCATGTTGCTCCTCGATTTTGGGCTCGTAAGGGACGGTCAGCTCAATCAGCGTTAGCTTCTTGGCTGACGAGGAGCTAAGTACGATGTCAAGTCGCAAGCCAAACTTTCGGATCACCTCTGGGTATTTGCCACGGCCCTTCAGGTCTACGCCGGTCTCTCTGGCCGAGGGGTTACAACACTTTCTCCGTAATCCCGTTTATCACGCAGAGTCTCGTAGCGGGCGAGAACTGGGAGCGGTTCGTCCCCCGCTGGTGACTTGCGCGATAACTGAGCAGGCCGCTCAGAAAGCAATGGCAAACTACTGAGCGTAATCTTGCCAAGAAATCAACAGACAGCTGAAAGATGCTGCTGTTGACAGCGATGTCCTGTAAAGGATATGCAAAACTTCAGGTCTACGGTCAGATCCTAGTCCCTCCCACCGTCGAAAATGGTAGAAAGCGGAAGGTCGTCAACTTTGCCATTTTTGCGCCTTTCTCGGACGAAGGAAATCTCCATCGGCCTCGGCCTATATCCCTCTCTGTTCGCCCTCATTCTTGTGACGTCCACTAAGGGGGCCAACTCAGTCAGGACTTTGTTATGCCGCCACGTAAAACGCCCTTGGGTCAAGGCGATCTTACAGCCAGACAGCACATGTTCCGCTGTCTGGATTATTTGGGTTTTCGTACAGAGGGGACAGAACGGGTCGGAGGTTTTTCCCCCACTTGACCAAGTTGGCACCTGGTGGCAGGACATCGTAGAGCAGTGGTTCTCAACCGGTGGGGAATCCCCCCCGCCCAGGGGGGGGGGGGGAATTTTAGGGTTTCCAGGGGGGGGGGGGTGAAGATTATTTCAAGATCGTGTTAATAATACAAGAACCGATTACTGATATTGTTTTTCCCTTCATACTTTATGGTTCTGTACGCCTCATCCCTTCTAAAATTCATTTTATAAAGTAAGTAGACCCACACATCACGTTTTATGTGGACGTCTAGACTTGTTTTGGTATGTGCTTCCATTATTACGTATACTGTGTAGGGGCAGGAGCGGGAGGGGAATTTTAGGTAGGAAATACGAAAGGGGGGAGGGGGGAATGACTTTGTGAAAATATGGTGAAGGGGGCACGGGCCAAATTTATAGGTAGGAAATACGAACGGGGGGTGGGGGGGGGGGGAGAATGACGTTCTGAAATATGATGAAGGGGGGGGGGCACGGGCTAAAAAAAGGTTGAGAACCACTGTCGTAGAGGGATGGATGACGAAACTTAGCCGCAGTGGTGCCATGCGCTAGATCTCATTCCACGTAATGGATCTCTGCACTACCGCTTCCCATGACATCCACTGCGCCTGTTGGGCAGCCTTGCGGACTCTTTCGTTATCTTCCCCCTTGCGGATCTCCTGAACCACCTGGTTCCTGCGTGCCTCGGCCGTCGCCTTAGACCACATCGGACCATTGCTCTGGAAGCCGAACCCTTTCTTGTCTAACAGGGTGTGGCCCATTACCTCCTTCAGCCGGAATATATAATTTAAAAATTCTAATGATATGTCATCATTGTTATATTATATAAACTATCTAGATTGAAATGATGATCATAGATAAAATCATATTAGGTAAAAATCAACAATGTAGAAAATCTAATGATGCCAAGCAATTGCAGTCATATTTTAAATTTCAAAATGAATTGAAAACCTTTAACATGCACACAAATGTGCATGTGTTTCTGTCATCTGAAACATGTGCTTGATGTTTTATCTCTAGGCCTACCTATCATTGTCAACGTCTTTGAAGATATCGATGAAGCTGGTTGCATGTCTCTACCCTTACTTGTCTACAGCCCTACACAAATACTCATAGGAGGTTTATCTGTGCGACTGATAAAGCGGTGGATAGCAAATCAAAAACACAGGCGGCGAAGGTGAAAAATATATTGTGTATGTAAATAATAATTTTGTTGAAGAATGTAAAGTAAGTAGATTTTTGTGAGAGTCATTTCATTGTATTCAACATTTAAAAATTGTAAAAATTTCATGAGTTATGGGGTGTCTAGTTAATTTGATCTTAATTTAAACATAATATCACAAACAACAATCAGTTGTCATAGTAGCTGATGAAACATCAAACTAATTTGAGGTTCAAAAGGAAGAACAATTATTAGATTCCCTGCCCTTATCTGTTCAACATCTACAGCAGGGGTGGCCATCACGAGACCCGCGGGCCGCATGCGGCCGCCGGGAGTCATGTTGCGACCCGCGGAGTGGAAGCGACGATGTGGTCGAGGCTGTAGCACGCTTGCTTGCTTAATTTAATTAACAAAAAACAAAAACAAAATTAGGTGACTGGCCCGGCAGGAAATATCATTTCTGAAATTTGGCCCGCCTGCTAAAAACGTTGGCCACTCCTGATCTACAGGGTGTTTTGTAAGTCTCACTACACTTGTATGAAGAAATAATTTGAAAAATCAAGTACATGATTTACTTAACATTAATTAAATTAGTTACCATAGTCATTGCTATGGTCTAATGCTATTTTGGGGAAGCTCGAGAGTACCAATGAAGTATTCATTATAACAGGTGTTGGAATGTTCACCACGGGCTTCAAGACATGACTGTACACGTCTCTTTATATTGTCCAATATAATTATAACACCATCCTGTTTGGAGTGCCACGAATTACTCCAGCAAATGACAGCCATTCGCTGCATATTGCTTTACAATGAACGGTGAAGCACATTTTTTATGACGTCTTGTACTTGTTGACGTCATTTACATTTTTCAAATTTGCTCTACATACAAAGTATAGTGAGACTTTACAAACACCCGGTACTTATAGAATACAATACAACGAGAAACGTCAAACATGATAAGACCTGTGACAACTTTGATTCACTTATAGTTGCTGGAAATCCACTTCCAGAACTCAAATATTCCACTGTGCCGCTCATACCATTGTGAAAATCAATATAAGGCAGTTTGCATCTAAATCGCCTGCAGCTGATTTAGAACATTGGTATTCAGAATTGTGAAACTGCATTCACTGCTCCTGCGATACAGACTCCAGATTTTGCAAGCGCTATTGTGGCTTTTTTTTATAAACAAAAGCCAATTCTGACAACACTGTCAGTCAAGGAGAGGAAAAACATTACTGATTTTCTATAAATTGGCTTATAAACAGTATCATGTCCCGGAAGTAAAATAATAAGTCAAGGACACTTTAACATGCATTCAGGCGCACTAGGCACATGATGCTGGAGCCCGTATTTCGTGTTCTTATGTTGTCAGTGATTATATGATGATGTGATAGTCACTCTAGTCTAGTTTATAGGCTAGACGCTTGCCTGTCAGTCATGTGGTCACACAGGAGTTCACGTCGGATTTTTACAAATTAACCAGCCTAAAATTGATACTATAGGAATGTCTGGGGAAATAAAAGCGGCCGATGTGATACTGACCACATCATCTGCTTAGTGCAGATGGGTCCAAAAAAATATTGGTCGTATCTGAAATATGTTGGCTATATTAAATGTCATAGTGGCTTAGAAAGAACCATAAATAAAGGTATGATTGTGACAGAAGAGGCCAAGCGAACTATCATGAAGATGGGCACATGATAACAACAATACCTTGGGTATGACAATGCTTACAACACGGGGACTGGTAAAAGATCGAGAGTCTTTCTGGCAGGTCGTGATGTTCTGCAAACTGCTAAATGATTATGGTGTGATTTTTGAAAGAAAATAAAGTAGATGGCATTTTGTACTTTATTATAGCGAGATTATATGGGAGTCAGCAGTGTTATACAGTGGTAACTCAACAGTGTTGATTGACGCTGGATGGTGGATCCCAAAGAGTTGAATAACTGGCTCTCGATTTTAAGCTGTATGAGTAACGTGACCTTAATGCTATGACCCATACATTGTCGACTTCACTGTGATCAAAAGAATTAAAATGGTTAGAGACGGATTTGCGGAATGTTGTGTAATATCCCTTGAGTGTTCCCTAAGCTGTTGCGGGATATACATGTAAACGAATCTTTAAGAAAAAGGTGCTTAACGGACTGTGATCACATGTGTAGAATACCTTGTAATTATGTCAAAGACAACTTCCGGTGATATTTAGATGTGTCTGCAGATGAAGTAACTGTAGGGAGGTGACTGTGAATAAGGTGGTTTCTGAGGTTTTTGTTGGGTCGATAGATTACCATATGGCCTCTAGGAAACGGCTTAAGGGTGGTTGGGGCTTATCTCAAAATTAACCTATACCGTAGGAAGATATGTTCGATGACCAGGGCATGTGGATTAACGGAGAGAACAATTTTGGGTTTATTATTAGGAGCTCGCGTTTTTTTAATAAAAGACCTTTGTCGCACACCTGTGTTATATGATAAACAGCTGTAGACAGAATGTGCTCTCTGTACGCCCATCTATGGAAAAAGTCTAGCTCACTCCAAGAAGTCGTTATCATCCTAACATATATGAGCAGACAAAGTAGCTGGGAATATGAGATATAGTCTTTGCAACTTTTGGTGTGGGACGAACTGTATAAGAGTTCATGATCATTGCCGGTGCTACGGAGTTCGTGCACTGAGCTGAGATTCTCCGGTCTCAGGCTTGAGTTAGGAGTAGAACGGAGCACTTATGGGTTACACCCATGTGTCGTGATGTTGATCCGTCGACTAAACTAAACTAAACTAAACTAAACTAAACTGAACTGTATAGGAAGAAACTGAGCATCAGTAGGCTTATAGTAGATGGAGTTGGTGCCTGCTTTACTCATACCGGTGGTGGGAAACTTAGGAAACTGGACGAGGTTTCTGATTAGATAGAAATAGTTTATAGTAGATGGGCGTGGCGATACCTGGCTTGGCTTATATCCTGCTTCAGCTTTTATTCCATCTAAGGAGATGACGGCTTAGAGTGAGTTGCTTGAGGGACTATGCCCCAGTGGGGATAAAACGCGAAAGAAGAAGAGGAAGCATTTTCTAATGTCACAATGTTTGTAGAGAAAAGCAATATTTAGAAGCATGAAATGCGGTAATTTCATTTAATATAATTTTTATAACTTTGTGCTGATTGTGAGTATGTATTTAATTTGCTATTGTTATGGCACTGTGACTTTTAAAGAAACACAACGATTATGTTATAAGATGATCATGGACATTAGCATATTGCAAAGGGAGTCTCTGTGGCGAAGTGGTCAAGCCGTTTGACTCGTGCTCCGAAGGTTGTGGCTTCGATTCCGGGCCGCGTCCTTCGGTTTACGAGTTAAATATTTTGGAGACTCCTGTGGGTCGTCGCTAAAAGCTACGGAGTTCGTGCTTTGTGCGACGCTTTCCGTGCTGCGGAAAGAGACCGAGTCATATGGGATAAAACCCGGTGCAATGAAGTCGACCCTGTCGACTTTTAAGCGACTTTTTTTATATTGCAAATCAAGGTACAAGTTATTAATTGTGGTTGATTTTTAAAATATGACATTCGTCTTAGTTATTTATTAGTAATTGTTGTGTTGGGAATCTTGATGTTATGTTCGCGAAGGAGAAAGATAATGTTTGCAATACTGAGGTTAAAGTGTTGCTGCTGATGCACGGTTATGATTCATGGGCAAGCAGCAGGCTAGTCTGGAATAATGTGGAAGCTACAGAGATATGTAGAGTTATGGAAGAATGAGAACACCTTGGAAAAACAAAAACCCATAGTGAAGAGGTTCATGAAAGAAGTTAACTTACAAAGAGAACTGGTTTCTGGCATCAGAAGTAGAAATACACATTCTTTAGGCACATCATGCGAAGGGGAAAGATGGAGTGGAGTAGAAGGGATCGATCAAGGAAGAAGATGCTAGGCAGTGAGACATCATGGCATGAAAGAACATCGGTATCCGAAATGATTGGCAGTACACGATTAGTATTTATATAGATTCTGTCTCTGGACAGAAAGACATGATCACCATGATGAGACGGATTGGGCTATAACAAGAAGAAACAGTTGACAGTCGCTTATTATTGTTACAATGTTTATTATGCCTGGGGTGGCGCCAGATACCGAACCATGATATGGCGTTTACTGGCATAGTATACTGTGATGATATATTGACAATCTTCCATCCTGATACCTATACATTCATTCATTCAGTGGCATGTCCTCTGCAGAACTTCGCTCCCATAGCAACCATATGGAAAACTTCTCGGTCATAAGCAAGATATCCCGCATCCAATACACAAATCTGGAGATCATCTGTCACATCCTGCACCCATCTTTTCTGTGGCCTTCCTCTTCCTCTCTTTCCATGCACATACCCCTCCATTATTGTTCTCTCCAAACTCTCATGACGCTTCAAGTGACCAAAATATTTAAATTTTCTTTGTTTTGTTGTCTTTAGTAGCCAACCTTCTTCAGTATTCAGTTCTTGACGTATGTGTGCATTTGTTCTTTTCTTTATCCAAGATGATCTTGGAACCCGTCTATAACACTTATATTCAACGGAATTGATTCGCTGTTCAGCTTGTTTAGTAAGTGTCCAGGTCTCACAGGCGTATGTTGCAATGGGAAAGATACATGTTTTTAAAAAATATAATTTTTGTAGTTCAATCTTTCCCTTTCCACAATGTATTCAGTTGTTTTAGTTCTGAAAAGCAATAGATATTCGTCTTTTAATTTTCTTCATTGTGTCACCATTGTTGGTAATTAATGACCCAAGATATTCGAAATGTCCACCACCTCCAATTTTTACTTATTAAAGTATATTTCTTTCTCCATATTAGTTTTATTTGCAAGCATTATCTTTGTTTTTGCTATGTTAAGATATAAGTTGTGATTGTTACTATTCGTTTGGGTTGAGGTTATTAATTTTTCTATACCATTCTGTTATGTGGATAGTAATACTGTATCATCAGCATATCGAATCGCTGGTAGTTTATGACCATCGATACTTATGGCATCATAGTGCTCCTAGTTTATATCATCTCTGTCATTTCTCAATACATTTTCGGCGTACAAGTTAAACAAATAAGTGGACAGCACACAGCCTTAATGGACTCCTTGCTTGATGTCAAACCATTCTGATGTCTGGCTATCTGTTCTAACCGCTGCTTGTTGGTCTAAATACAACGATTCCTATACAGCTGTGCTAAATAAATTGATTTATTTGATTTTTTTTTAAATTGTAAGTGCTGTCAACGTAACAGTGAGTGGGAAAGTTTTCATCATTAACTCTTAGTTACTTGAAATAATACCTATTTAAGATTCAAAATAGCATAAACCATATCATATAACACGTAGATGGGTCATTCAGTATATGTTCTGCTTTGTTGTACCCGAGGGAGAACATTAGTATTATTATCTGTTAACCACGTAGACATAATATGTGCACAGTTTTGGCTAAAAGCTTTAATTACAGCATGACATTTTCGGAACTTTCATCATCAAGTGCCTTGCCTACCACTGTGGGTGATCATGCTTGTCCACTTCCTGTGATCTCCAACGGACATGTATCAAGTCATGTGCTGACTTCCTTCTGTGCCATGACGCAAGAATGTCCAGAATGCTCTCTCGCTGTATACCTCTATCTATCTTTCCACAAATTGTTCCAGTTGTGACACCATGGTATAGTTTTTGTCTTCTAGTCATGTGGCCTAAAAAATAAAGATTGCCTCTTTCTGATGTTTGTGATCGTTGTCTTTACGGCATAGCCTCCCTCAAGCCCTATACAACTTTGGAACCTTATACAACTTATTTCTTCATGCCCACCAGTCCTACTCTCTATCTCTCTGTCTTTGTTTCTCTCCCTCCCCCCCTCTCTCTCTCTCTCTCTCTCTCTCTCTCTCTCTCTCTCTCTCTCTCTCTCTCTCTCTCTCTCTCTCTCTAATAAACCAGTACCAAAGTAACACAGGAAGCAAATTTACAAAGACAGAAGATTAGTCTCACACAGACAAATAATTATCCCTCACAAGGACAAGATAATCAAAACAGTGCATTCCCTTAGTGAATTTAAACACAGAATCTTAAAAACAAGTTTGCACATTTAGTTCCATATATATATATAATAAATATCACTGCAACTTGTCAGGTACATACTGCAGTCATATATCGTATGAAGTGAATAGCTCAAATACAAAACAAACATAGTCACCGATGCTGTTCGAATGTGGAGCATTTGTTATTTTCTAAGATATTGTAGATTCATTATAAAGTCTTTCTGTCTACACAACACTGGTTTTAAACACCTAATTGTCGCAACGATTACGCAAATCTGCTGAGGTTTCAGTCATTAATGAAATATTAATTAAACAATAGCCATTAGGACGAAGAAAATATTTAGAAACAGTAATGAATAATATAGGAAGGACGTTGGGTGAAAGGTGCAGAAGATGGCAAAAAACAACAACAAACAAAAAACACAGCTTTGAGTGTGTTATTTGAGGGTCTACTTCTTTGGGAGATAGAAAATAAATAGCAGAAGAAGAGAAACAATCCATATACTAAACGCTTTATATTCTTCATTGTATAAGGGTCGTTCATTTGAAATCCGTTCCAATGGCTTTATTACAACAGCATGAAAGAAACATTAACAGGTGTGGTAGAATTAAACAAAGCATTCAGTTTGAATGAATTATGCACCACGGGTTAGTCAGAAGAAGTCAACGGAGGCATTCAGGCAAGCATCCCATTGCTTAGGTAGGCGGCGACTGCCGTCCGCAAAAAAAAAGGATTGTGGCTGCTCACTGAACCAAGTGTTTACCGCGTTCATGACGTCTGCATATGTGTGAAATCGTTGCCCCTTGAGAGCTTTTTTTTAGATGTCTGAACAAATAAAAATTACATGGTGACAAATCAGGACGATAGGCTCAATGTTGCAGAATTTCCCACTTCTTCCTTGCTAATCCTTCTTGCACAATCTTTGCGATATGCGGACGTGCATTACCGTGCAACAAAATCACACCGCGTGAAAGCATGCCGATCGTTTATTCTTGACGGCTTTTGGCAGCTTGTTTAGTGTTTGCAAGTAGTGGGTAGAGTTGATGTTGACACCAGGTTCTTTAAAGTCGGCCAACTATAGCCCTTCATGGTAAAAAAATGCGCTCAGCATAACCTTACCAGCGGAAACCTGTAACTTGAATTTGTTTGGCTTTTGGTGATCCAGCATGCTTCCATTGCATGTTTTCTCTATCTTTTGCTGCTCGGTTCAAAGTGATGACATCATGATTCATCGCCTGCCACTATGCGGAAGCATTACCCTCCACTCTGTAACGCAGCAAGTGGTTCAAACACCATCCCATGTGTTCCTCTTTTTGGTGGTCGGTCAACATCAGTGAACCCACTGTGAACCTTCCGATATTGCAGTTTCTTACGACGACATTCTGAATGGTCCCAATTGACACATCAAATTCTTTCGCTAGCGAACGTGTGCTTCGACAACGGTTCATATGTACTCCTGCATCAATTTTGGCGATAGTTTTTTTCTGTTGCAACAATATGCGCTTGACCCGGCCGTCTTAGATCTGTCGTGAACTGACGTCCTTTCCGAAACATTCGTGCCCAGTCTGTCACTGTTGGCTTGGACACACATTTGTTACCCTACGCTGCCTGCATTCTTCGATGAATGTCCACTGGTCGACATCCTTCAAATGAAAGAAACTGAATCATCGCTCTTTGAGCTTCTTTGGAAGGATTTTGGATCAACCTGGCTTTTTTATCCACGGTCAGAAACAGAACCTATGCATTATGGGACGATAAGCACGTGCTCTTTTATTCATTGGTCTGTACTTATCACATGACTATGACATGATCATTTTCAACGTACGCAATTACGCGCGGTGCGGCACGAACGGATTTCAAATGAACGCTCCTAATATATGCATACATTTGAAATATTTTTTCGGCAGGAATAACAATGTGGTGATTTAATTGTTATCATTTTTCTTGTCATTTTGTTTTTGCAGAATTTCTCCAATAATCATCTTTGCTCAGTGATAAATCATCAGTTAACATCATTGTCAATTTTAATGTATCTTTCTCCATTAAACACAAGGTTCTACCGTTACTGATTGGCCACCAATATGAATACACAGATAATACGACTATTGTATCTACAAAGCTATTCCAGATCTTAACACAAAGTGCATGATTGGTACTGACGCTGGCTTCTCTCCCTGCCTTGATCAGTTCCATTGGTATATCTTCATCTTTAAAGGTCTGATTTGCCGTCTCCATGGCAAAGGAATTACGCACGCGATTCGTAAGTCCGCTTACCCTCGTTCAAAACACAGCTCCAACCGATTTGGCAGCAGACAGCGTTGCGCTGGGTGTTAACGAGTTGGTATGGGAGCCGGTCGTTCAGAAAGCGATGGCAAACTACTGAACGTAAACTTGCCAAGACATCAACAACAGCAGTAAAATGCTGGTGTTGGCAGCGATGTCCTGTAAAAAGGATATGCAAAAACAATGTTCTGATTTCCTCGAACAATTCATAGACTATTTCTTGCAACTCAGTATGCGCTATTCTATTACACATAATGTTTCTCATGTAGTTTTTTGTAAGTTTGACCATTAATCTCTGTCCCCATTTGCTTTAGTTTTCTTATTTATTCCATTAGAACCAATCTTTTTTTTTTCACTACGATAAACCACTATCCATCCATCCATCATGTGCCATGCCGGTAAGCGTGGGCGGTCATGTTCTGCCATCTCACTCGATCAACAGAGTCGTGGATCAGTTCCGTGTTTCTGTCTCGACCATGCCACAAGGCCAAGCCATCCAGATACTTGTTTCTAGGTCTTCCCCTTGGTCTGTTCCCCTCGATCTTACCAGTTGTCACCAAGTTCTCCAAATCATTTCTTCTCATAACATGCCCAAAAAATTTTGACTGTCTACGTCTAATGTCTCTGATCAGTTTACGATCTTCATTTGTTTCTTGAAGGACTTCTTCATTGGTCTTTCTGGCTGTCCATGGTATAAACCACTATATCAGACAGTAAAGAAGAAGATATAGAGTTTTTTTTTTTTTTTTTTGGCATAACGAATTAGACATGGCCGTCGTGAACCAGTGTAAAAATGTTGAAATGACTGTCACACGAGGTGATTTCATGCTAAAGTAGTCAGCGAAAAGGTGGCTGGCGTGACTAGTGGCTATGGCCTAGGTCAGAGGTCACCAAACTTGTTTCTTCAGCAGGCCGGATAACTCACAAAATGACGAGCGTGGGCCGGATACTCATTCTGTACAATATTTGCGCCGTTCTCTGTGGCGAAGGTCTTACGGACGCTGTTTGTAATCCCGCATACCCACGTTCGAAACAAAGCTGCGCGCTATTTGGTAGCAGACCGCGTTGAGCTGTTTTTACGCAATGGTATGGGTGCCGGTCTTTCAGAAAGCAATAGCAAACTACTGAACGTAAACTTGCCAAGACATCAACAACGGCAAATAATGCTGGTGTTGACTGCAACAGTCATGTAAAGGATATGCAACTAACTTTAACAATACTTGCGAGCCAGAACAAAGGCTCTGGTCAAATAAAAAAGACGATAAACTAAGTTAATCATGTGTGAGTGGCGTGCAATGCACTAAAATATAAAGACAACCAACATATTTATTTACTAAAAAAAGTTATCAAAGAAGGCGACGTTAGCAAAATGATAGTTACATCAGACCTAGAGTGCACATATCCGAATCTCACAAACTAAGCAGCAAAAAAGGTTAGTGAGATTTGTGAAACTGATATTTGGCTTTCAAGATATCATCAATGTTTGGTTTGAAATTGCTGCATCCAATCAAGAGAATTGCTTTCAAATGTTCATCAGTCAATCTCGTTCGATGTGTTGACTTCACATACTTCATTTTTGAAAATGTTTGCTCACAGACATAAGTTGTTCCAAACACTGATGCCATACCAGCGGCAAATTTCTTCAGTTTCGGAAACTCAACATCAGGTAAGCAGCGGTAAAATTCAACAAGTTTTCCTTCTCTGTGCTTCTCTTTCAACAAGTCATTTGCTTGCAAATCAATGAGCTCCAACTGTAGTACAACTGGCACATCATCAAGGTTACAATCGAACGGATTCTGAACCAGAAGAATGTCACTCTCAGTTCTGTCAAGATCCGAAAATCTCTCCAAAAAATGCTTTTTCAAGTCGCGAATAATTTTTTTTTCCCGGAAAATCGAGGTTGACATCTTCGGAGACTTTAGCGCAAAACTCTTTGAAACTGTGAAAATGAGAAAAGTTTTCTCCTTCCAGTTGTGCTTCAAACAATGACAGCTTTCTCCGAAATCCTTTGATAATTCTGTAAAGATCACAGACGAGGTTATCCTTTCTCTGAAGTTTCAAATTCAGTTCATTCATATGGGATGTGATGTTGACCAAAAATGTGACAACTTTGACAGCCAGGTAGGATCTGACAGCTGTGGATCAGCTCTATCTTTTTAAGTGAGGAAAACATATATTTCGTTTTGGAGCTTGTGAAAACGAAACAGGATTTTACCGCAGCTGAGCCACCTCACTGATGTGTGATAAGGCAAGTCACAGAATTCAGAATCAATTTCTTCAAGAAAAGCCTCGAACTGACGGTGATAGAGTGCATGTCCCCGAATGAAGTTCACAGCAGAAACGACTGGTTTCAGTACACAAGAAATATCTAAGTCCTTCCCACAGAGTGCTTGCTGATGTATGATGCAGTGTATGAACAGAGCGCCCGGAATTTGCAAATCTTCCAGTGAGTCCTGATCTGCCCCATCAGACCTTTCCTCACTCCAGCCATGTTTTTTCCTCCATCAACTGTAACATCTCGAAGCTGATTCCACTGAAGGTTATAGGCTTGCAAAACTGTTTGCACTTCCATGAAAATGTCTTTTCCAGTTGTTGTGCCATGCATGCTGCAAACGAATGCCAACTCTTCCGTTATCTGAAAGTCCAAATTGACTCCACGAATGATCACGAGAAGTTGTGGTGTACTCGAGAAATCAGCAGACTCATCCAGCGCCAGAGAATACCACAAAAAGTTCCTAGTTTTCTCGCGTATCTGTAGCACTATGTTCTCTCCAAGTTCTTCTGTTCTTCGCACAACTGAACTTGCCGAAAGGCTGATAGTTCCAAACAAATCGGCTTTCTCAGGACACAAGTCCTTTGCTGCTTCCATCATACACTCTTTGATGAAGTTGCCATCAGTAAACGGTTTTCCTCGTTCTGCCATCTTATGCACTATTTTGTAACTTGTACGAGTGACAGATTCATTTTCAGCAAACTTTCTCGTGAAGAGATCTCTTTGTGTTTCTAAACCACGTTTCATGGACTCATATTTCTCAGAGCGTAACTTTCCAGAAAACTTTGAATATGTTGATAGATGTTTTGTTTCGTAGTGACGCCGAAGATTGTACTCTTTCAAAACGGCAACACTTTCGCTGCATATTACGCAACTGGTTTTCTGGTCCTTTGTTTCCACAAAGAAGTACTTTACACCCCATGCTTAATTGAAAACGCGACACTCGGCGTCCACTTTTCTTTTCTTAGTAGCCATAATGAAGGGTGAAGTACACGGGATCTGAAAATGAAAAAGACATTGAATTAGAAACATAATTAAAATCCTATTGAAAAACAGCAAAGCAGAGGACTAGGGGTCAGTGGTGAAGCTACGGCTCACCAAAGGTACATATACAGTTTATAGGCACCTTTGTTAAAAGAATATATCTCATAATAAGGTTTGCAAAATATATAAATAGGGACGGCCTAAATAAGCAGCCTAGAGCAGAGTTTTTTAACCGGGGTTCCGCGAGTGGCAGCCAGGGTTCCGCCGAAACAGACAGAAATCGCCTAAATGCAACATTTCTGCCCATCTAGTTTATTACATAAAGTAGGACAAACACTTGGATCATTGCACAGAGTTCCTTGAGCAACGTAAACATTTGCGTAAGGATCTGCTCCAGCAGAAAGGTTGAAAAACATTGGCCTAGACACCAGCTCGACACCTTGACTGGGGAATTCTTCTGAGCTGAGGATAATATTTTCGTAATAACACGAGGCTTCTATGGCATTTTTATGCTATGTTTGCTACTTTATTGCCTCTATTCACACTTGTAGTTCACTTACCTATCACTGTCAAACAAAGACAATCCTTGTTACATACCTATAGAATGGATGCCTGGCAAAAAGAAGTAAATATTTCTGGAGCATCAGACTTGTGTTGACAGCCGGACGCATGTGGGGGAGGGAAAGATGCGTGCGTGTGTATGTGTGTGTGTTGCCATGAAACCATGGTAACGTCAGAGCCGTAGGCGGCGCTACCACGAGCCGGGGAAGGACTTGGGATGGCGCAAAATAAGCAAACATTACAATAAATAAGAAAATCTAGATACAATAATTTATAATTGAAAATAGTAAATTTAATCTTCCGAAGTCGGAGAGTATCTGCCTGCACGGCGAGGAACCACCAGTCTGCACACCAATAAGCCAGACATGGGACAACAGATACTCACGCAAATCTCAGTCCGAATCACATTGACGTTGGACAACAGGATGTCTTCATCCGACATACAAGGTTTCAAGCTGGAGTTCACAGCCAACGAACACAAGCAAGCAAGTAAATTTAAAACACATAGCAGCCAGGAGGTCTCCGCACGTGTGAAGATCTCATATTATTCTAAACATAATATTTACATTTAAATTGTATCACAGCCTCTCGTGTTCCATACGTTATATCAAGCAAGTTCGAGTACCATCGGCGGGCCGGATGAAATGACGTCGCGGCCCGGATCCGGCCGTATTTTGGTGACCCCTGGCCTAGGTGATAGCAATGAGAGATGCGAGATATAGTCTGTCCGGAAATTTATGCCGTCATTCAAGATCAATTATTTTGAAAACTATCTGTTGCATCGTTATGAAATTTTTCCAGCCGTCTTATATTTACCCCCACCCAAGGAATATGTCTTTGATATGTCCAAAAACAACTTAAATCATTAAAAGCGGCATCATTCCTTTGATGTTTTGCTTAACAACTAGTGATTTCTTGTTAAAAAAGTTATGTTTACGGTAATGAGGACCTGCAAATTCAGATGACAAACAAAGGCGTATCTGGATTCGTATGGGAGTGGGTGCAATCAAAGAAGTAGCTTACAGTCGACAGAATCGGCTGCATTGCACCGGGTTTTTATCCCATATGGCTCAGTTTCTTTCCGCAGCGCGGAAAGCGTCGCACAAAGCACGAACTCCGTAGCTCCAGCGACGACCCTCGGCAGTCTCCGAATAAAATGAATGACGCGGCCCGGACAGACAGAAAGGTAGGTAGGTAGGTAGGTAGGTAGGCAGAAAGATAGGTGGGTGGATGGATGGCTGGCTGGCTGGCTGAGTGGGTGGATCGGTGGGTCGGTCGGTCGGTGGGTGGATGGGTGGGTCGGCAGGCAGGCAGACAGACAGATAGATTAGATAGATTAGATAGATAGATAGATAGATAGATAGATATCGGTAGGTCGGTCGGTTAGTGGGTGGGTGGGTAGGCAGGCAGGCAGACAGACAGACAGACAGATAGATTAGATAGATAGGACAGACAGATAGATTAGATAGATTGATACCGGTAGGTCGGTCGGTCTGTCGGTGGGTGGGTGGTCGGGCCGGCAGGCAGATAGATAGATAGATAGATAGATATCAGTAGGTCGGTCGGTTAGTGGGTGGGTGGGCCGGCAGGAAGGCAGACAGACAGACAGGCAGATAGATTAGATAGATAGGACAGACAGATAGATAGATAGATAGATAGATAGATAGATAGATAGATAGATAGATAGATAGACAAACAGATAGATAGATAGATAGATAGATAGATAGATTAGATAGATAGATAGATAGATATCGGTAGGTCGGTCGGTCTGTCGGTGGGTGGGTGGTCGGGCCGGCAGGCAGGCTGATAGATAGATAGATAGATAGATAGATAGATATATGTCGGTATGTGGGTGGGTGGGCCGGCAGGCAGGCAGGCAGACAGACAGACAGACAGATAGATTAGATAGATTAGATAGATAGATTAGATAGATAGATAGATAGATAGATATCGGTACGTCGGTCGATCGGTCGGTGGGTGGGTGGGCCGGCAGGCAGGCAGGCAGGCAGACAGACAGACAGACTGACAGACAGACAGACAGATAGATAGATTAGATAGATAGATAGATAGATATCGGTAGGTCGGTGGGTCGGTCGGTCGGTCGGTCGGTGGATGGGTCAGCCGACCGGCAGACATTCAGACATTCAGACAGACAGACAGATAGGTGGATTGATTGATTGATTGATTGATTTCCACCAGAAACAGGGCCTTGTCAGCTAGTTTATTTATATAATCACGTTTCATGAAAGAACCCACATTTGGAGACGCCTCTGAATCTTCGCGCTGTTTGTTTGAAAACGAAAGTCACGTGAAAATTTTGAATAATTTGGGTCGAATCTTGGGGAAGCTGTAAAACTGTTAAAATCATGGACGTAATCTTTAAGTCATAATTAATATACCGTATATAAGCTAACTTTAAAATCTGCTGTAAAATCTCCAGAACAAAAATATTTTTGTTGGGTGGACATAATGATAACGTTATATACTAAATCTCATCATTTTATCTCAGCCCGTTACTGAGATATTGAATTTTATATTGAGGCAACCAAAAAAAAACACACTATAGCATAGGCATAATACCACGAGAGAGGCGAAATTAACAGCATGGGCATTATACGAGGGAAAGTCAATAAGTAAGTCACAAATGGCTGTAGAAATATAGCTAAATATGATAACTTGAAACCAGTTTATATTTATACATACATTGTCCCTTTATTTCGCAACACAATTTCCACCAACATTGATGCACTTATCCCATCGTTTTATCAGTCCTCCCAAACCGGCTGCATTGAACTGCGTGCTCTGTTTCCTAAACCACGTTTTCACTTCACATTCGCATTCAACTTCGGCGTCATTGTGCACACGTTCTTAAAATTTCAATCGATTATGCTGTATGCTGAACCATGTGAGCACCCTATTGCAGATGCTACAGAGTCTATCGTTACTCGCCTGTCACCTCTAATCATCTCCTCCACCCGCTGCACGGATGCTTCTGTTGCAATCTCAACAGGACGACCAGATCGGATTTCATCAACAATTTTAGAGCATCCTTGAGAAAATGTTTCTACCTAGCTATGCGCCACTTTATGTGTCCACATTTGTCAGCATAAATAGGAAACATTTCTTTATGAATGTCCTTTGCAGGCAGTCTTTTTGCCCACAAAAACGCATACCAGCACGTTGAGCTTTGGTTTTACATTCCGTCAGTACAGTCGCCATTTTGTTTATGCGTTGCGCATGCGCATGAGATATGTAGGGCCACCTGACGAACAGGAATATAAAGTTGGATGTTGCTGTCACCTAATGACACCTGTAGAAAACACCAACTACATTTACCTGTCTTCCCACATAATTGTGTGACTTACTTATTGACTCGCCCTCGTACCATGAAATGGTAATAAGTTACACCGCATTAAAACACCATCCTCGACGATTATATACGTGGAAAAGTCCTGGGGATAATATTTGCACTTAAATTGACTACATACTGATTGGAAAGAGATTCAGCAGACGTTTAGTAGGGGTAAAAACTAGACCAGGAATAGATGGACATGGTGACCATTTGCCAGTAATTAGAAAGATAAGGTAAACATTTAAAATCATAAAAAAAAGCCCCATAAGAACATCAAGTTAGATCTAGCATTACTTAAAACAGACAATGAAATTAGAGGAAGGTACAATGTTACTGTAAGTAACAGATATAATGCCATGAAGATAATACAGACAATGAACAATGGGGCATGTTGCGGGAATCAATCCAACAGTCATCAAGTGAAATCATTCCACTGGAAAATAGAATTGCAAAAAAGAAATGGATGACAGATGAAATCTTGCAGATGATGGATGAAAGAAGAAGCAAGATCAAGAAGAATGTAATAGAATACATAAAGAAATAGTAAACAAATGCATGTAGCTAAAGAAGTCTGGCTGAAGTAACAGTGCCTGGAGATTGGGACAAACTATGGAAAAGACTCACATTCTATGTATTAAAAATAAATACGAAAACAGGTAGGAAAACGCGAAATACCACATTATGTTTAAAATCGAGGAACGGTACAATATTGATGGGGCAAGATAATATATAGTCAATAGATGGACGGAATATCTGGAAAAGCTGTATGATGATAGGAGACCGGATGTATATGTTCAAAGCAATGGCGAGGGGAAACCAATACTCGCAGCGATTTGCACCAATAATTTCTTACCTCTTCGCACGAAGAAAAGAAAGGCACCTGGGCCAGACAACATTACATTGGAAGGAGATGAGGCTGTAGCTGATTTTGGAATAGAAATATTGACAAAATTCCTAAATGACATATGCACTAGTGGGTACAGCTAGTGATCTGTTAAAATTCATTTTTAATGCTCTACCAAAGAAACCAGGCGCTTTAGAATGCGAAGAGCATAGCACAATAAGTCTTATGATTCACATGACAAAGTTGTTACTGAGAATAGTCACGAAAAGAATCAGAAACAAGATTGAACTAGAAATTATTGATGAAATGTGTGGATTTGTAGAGGGAAAGGACATAATCAAAGCTATACGTATTCTTTGAACCCTATTAGAAAGAGCTATAGAAGTAAAAACAAATCTGTACTTATGTTTCATAGACTACACAAAAGCATTTGACAATGTGAAATATGAGGAAATAATACAATCGCTAACGCAAAATGAACATTGACGGCAAAGACCTGCAAATAATAAAGAACATACATTGGCAGCAAACAGCAGCCATAAGAATCAACAACTTGGTAGGAATATTTCAGAGCATAAAGAAGGGCGTCACATAAAGTTGTATAGTGGCCCCTGATTTGTTCTCATTGTACAGTGAACATATAATGAGATATACAGAAAATCAGGAATCCTGGTTGGTGGACTTACGTTATACTGAAGTAACCGTCTTGTTAGCAACAAGTCAGAATGATCTATAGGAAATGATAGATACAGTGGTCGTAGAAAGTAAAAATAAAAATGGGCCTAATTTTAAAGTAAACGACGTTATTTTCAGGAAAATGCAGAAATTCAGATATCTGAGCACATGGATAACATCACCGAAATAAAGAACAGAATAGGACAAGCAAAATTCTGCATTCTATTAAATGAATCAAATTTTGTGCAATAAGTCTTTGTCCTTGACAATTAGAAAAAGAGTTCTTGTGTTTTACATATAACTTTTTTTAACATACTGCTGCGAATTCTGGACAAATAGTAAACAGGCGAAAAAGTCTTTGGAAGTCTTTGGGATGAGGTTCAATGGAAGAATGTTGAAAATTAATCGGATAGGCAAAATGAGCAATGTGGACATTTTGAGGGAAGCTAAGTCTCAAAGACAACACAGACATCAGAAAGAAGCAGTCATCATTATTGGCCACATTATGAGAAGACAAAAAAGTGGAACATGTTGTGGCAACCTGAAATATTTGTGGAAAGGAAGATAGAGGAAAACAGGATGAGAAAATTCAGTACGGTCTTGTGTCATGGCACGGAAGGAAGTCAACACACGAATTGATCCATGACGTCGAAGATCGCAATTTGTGGAGAGGCATGATCGTTCTCGCCAGCTGACAAGGCACTGGATGATTACATCACTACCATTTTTAGATCATCTTTTTAAAGCCATCTTCTTCACGCACGTGAAGTCCTGGGTTTGTTTTCGAACTGTCTTGGTTACACCACATGTGCAGCTTTTCTGGAGACCTTTAGTTGTCATCGTTGGAGCTTTAGATTTCGTGTTTTGTGCGATGCTCTTGTCAGGCTGGTCGATATGTGGCGAGACATCGAGGCAAATGGGGTATACACTCGATGCAATGAAGCACCCGATGCAAAGAAGTCGATCCTCTCGCTTTGAACTTTAGCTTTCAGAACACGAACCTTGCGCTGTTCGTTGCCTCTGATGCTCCGTTAATCTACCACTTGGGAAGTTTGCCTCTTGCTAAGTTTCTTCTGTAGTATCTGTACGGCGTATTTATTTTTCTTTACAATGCCGGAAACTGCCCCAGTGTGTGTAGTTTTAAACTGACAAGTTAATATTCATATGTGACACTGAAATCTGCATTATTTAGAGGCAAGACGCCCACTCTTAGATCGGGCAGATATGGTTCTATTCACAGTGTGGGTATAATGGCTTTTTACAAAATAAGAAACGGATGTCGTACTCTTCCGTTTGCCCTTGCATAAAAAATATAGAACCCTTTCGTCGTATTGCGCACATGGTGGTAGGCCCGCGTTGTTATAGGCCAATAGCCACTCCAGTTGTGATGTGGTCAATACCATGCCGGCCGCCTACACTCCCCAAGACATTTCCTATTACTCATTTAAGGCTGAGTGGATTTATGATCGCAGGTCAATTTGAAACATACGCCTCGATGTGGATTCGAACCTCAAGACCACCGAGCCAGCAGGCAAGCATTCTTGTTCTGTCATAAATATTGGCTGTTGATATTCTACATATTAACATTTAAGATGCGATGACTTACATAATGTTTATCAGAAAATATAGGGAATTGGAAAGCAATACACACACAACTGGTCAAGTGTTCATCTTGATTCATCTGCAAGTTCTGAACATCTAAGAAAACTGGTGCATAAATAGAATCATGTCTCGGAAATTGAAATTATGTGGCCATATTAAACTTAACTGTGGATTGGAAAGAGCAACGATGGAAGATATAGTTCCTGGAAGAAAAGTCGGGGATCGACCAGCATAAAGACGTGCACTTGACGTTATAGACATCCTGGCCATGAGGAGGCGTGAAGCTAGAGTAATGGTAAGAGATCGAGAAACTTGTCGGAGGGTCGTGATGTGAGCAACGTGCTGAAAAGGATCTGCTACATGTTGATATATCATCTTAATAAAGAAATGAGTTTACTAATTCGCCCAACAATTCGGATACTTTTATGAGTGCAAGTTAATGCTGATTAAATACATCTTGTTACGCTGATGTCGTCCGTGATGTCTCGATGTTCTTTTTGCCATTATTAACTGATTCAGTGCCGAATGATAATATACTGCGAAATGTGACCTCCCATTTGAACAGAAGGATGATATATCGCCATTCTAGGGTCACCGTATTATTTGTCTTGTTTTGTAGTATCCTCCGCCATGTCAATGCCCAGTAAACGGACATTTACGTTATAATACGTATTCAGTTGATTGTGTACCATGTTTGATCCTAACCCATTTTTTGTTTGGCACTGAATCAGTTAAATATTTGGAATTCACGACTGTTTCCGCGTGTTTCTTCGGCAAATGACTATCTGGTTTAGAGATATGACGTCAGACTCATATCACAGCAAACCTGGTCCCATTGCGGATGGCATGAAAATTTACAAAACAACAAAGGAATTGCATGCTCTTCCTCTCCTAATGTTGAGTTAGTGGCTCAGACGCCTAGTTCTCTAATAAGGACGAAAAACTAACGTAGGGGCGAGCCTATGTACGTTAACATCACACATAGTTTACAATATATAAAAAAGAGCAACTAAGCTTCAGAATGAGAACATCTTTGACAAATTATTATGTATTGAGTGTCTGGCGTTGGTAAAGATTAGTGGTAGAATAGAGTGGTGCAGACAGAGAGAAATGATGCTGGGTGGTCTGGGGCGGTGGCATGGAGGAATGTCATCACTAGAATTTATCCATAGCACCAAGGACCGAGATCTGTAAAGAAGCATGAACGCCTACGTAAACTGGAATGGAACACGATGATGATGTGTGATTCAAAGATACACATTTTAGAATCGTCGCCTTTGCTATATGAGTGGTGCGCAGTGTTCACATTCTCGTTATGTGATCAGTGGGAAGAGACTGGAACCTTTATGGGAATATCCGTGTGTAAGTGATAACTGAAGTGATCCTATTTTTTTAAACAAATCAAAATTTCCAATATTCAGTAAAATGCCATCGCCATCTGGAGGCCGCAGGTTCGAATCCTGATATGCATATGTCTTCCACTTTGTATATTGTCCTTGTATGTTTTTCTATATGGCAGTGAATCTTGAAGTATAAACAAATTAGAAAGAATTTAGAAGCAACAGAGACGTGGTTCCTGGGGGAGAATGTTGCGAATTCCCTGGACTGTCAGGGTAAAAAACAACTACTGTCCAAAAGAGGATAATGAAACTTGCACATTATATGCAACAATAAGAATGAGACAAACAGGTTTCTTTGGTTATGTGAGGAGAAGAGGGGCATCGGTGAACATCGTGACGACTGGACAGATCAATGAGAAAAGAGGCAGATGCAGACCAAGAGAAATTATGCTGGATGGCCTGAGATGGTGGTATGGAGAAATATCATCCGCAGAGTTGATCCAGAACACCAAAGACCGAGAAAAATGGAGAGGCATGAACATCCACGCTAGCTGGCAAAGTTCGCGAGGATGATGATGTTCTCTTATCTATACTTCTCTCCTTTGATTGTAAGAGTGTCAATCAATACTTTTGAATTTAGTTCTCATGCCATTATTGAATATTAGGCGCTCATGACTGTTAAAATTTGGAGTAGTTTCCCTTATATCCAAGTCGTGGCGCTGCTTTCCATCTATTGCAGACGCCAAACGTCTCCATTCTTCCCAACAGAAATAATATTTCAAATATCAGTTTGAAGACAAACCATGGAGATTTCAACAAGCTCAAGTTGACTGCTGCTTTCATTAGTTAGATGTATTCGTATTGACGACTGAAGGCGTACGAAGAAGAGGAAGAAAATATCAGTTAATGTATCTAACAAAGAAATAAAACAATGACGTTTGGTAGATTCGCAACCTTCATGATTATTTTGGCCGCGCTTGCTTATCTAAACCCAAGCATTGGAAATACTGGAGGTAGTAGGTAGTTAACAGGTTTAAACGTAAAATGCTAAATTTCTAAAAAAAAAATAAAAATACCAGTGCAATTTCATAGTTGTATTTCAATATTTCTTTAATTTAGTCTTGCAATATAACTTGCAGATTAAAGACTTTAATTTAAGCTTAAATAAATAAATGATTGTGCTTTGCAGCTTTTCAAAATTACTTTTAGGTTTTACTTTTACTTACGTTTCTTTAGTAACCGTTACTTCAGTGTGTTAAAAAGTTAGTTGCATATCCTTTACATGACATCACTACAACCCCAGCATATTTTTTGCAGTTGTGATCTCTTGGCAAGTTTACGTTCAGTAGTCTGTCATTGTTTTCTGAACGACCGGCACCCATGCCATTTTCATTTTGTAAATGGTCAACGTAAGACTGTCTGCTGCAAAATCGTCTGCAGCAGTGTTTCAACGCAGAATGCGGGATTACGAACTGTGTCTGTAAACTCTTCGCCACGAAGCCGGCACTTCAATGTGTACATGATCTTATCTAATCCAGGTTGATAAAAATGTGGTTTAATTTAGTAACGAATCTGAGAACAATAGTGTACTACTGTAGAAAGGATAAAGAAAGTTCTGTTGTAGGAACTCGGTGTGGTTACCTAAAGGTTAGGCTTACATTCTTATAGTCCTGAGTGCAGGGAGGATTAGGTAGTCAGTCTTTCCTTTGCGTAGCGATTCACACGTTAAGCCATCGAACCGTCATCGGATTCCACTCAAGCAATTTTCAGCATAACACCCTAACGTCCTATCCATTACACCAGCACACCCTTTATAGAGGATCAGCTATAGACTAATGAATAGAACAGACATATATTCTTTCAACGTTCTTCCCAAAGAGGGGAGGGGGGGGGGGAAGAGAGGTTGGTGTCAACTGGAGTGAGGCAGTGGCATGGATGAATGTCATCAAGAACGATTGATCCATAACACCAAGGACCAAGATAAGTTGAAATTGTTCTTGTGTGATCTATGGGAGAACACTGGAACACTTATGGGAGCAACCATGTATCATGGAAATGATCCTCTAGAAATCAAAGCAACCAATATCGTCATCTGGAGGCCGCAGGTTTTAATCCCGGTATACTTATAGCTCTCAATGTTTCTATTGTCCTGTACATCCTCTAATCTTTACTTCTTTCTTTGAAAACAACAGTACTGTAAGCCATCGATTTTTGACTGTAGAAGTATGGGGTTATCACCATATACCCAACATGCGTCATAACATGGAATTTGGTCCCTTGCTTTTTACATAATTATATTTAGGCAATAAATAACTTTTAAATTCTGTCATTTCAGGAGTGTTGCGAACAGAGATTACTGCTAACTATATTGCTACATCTTTAGTATTTCTTGTCACAGGTCTCACTCTTCCTGTACAGGTGATGTATTTCAGTACATTTCACTATAAGCTAGTTATATATAATACATACAACATTTTAATTTTTATCAAAAAACGTGGTTGATTGCAGTCAAGCTCTTATTGGAGTCAGAATATAAATACAGAATATGACTAAGAAGCTAGACAAATGGAAAATAAAACCAGGCAGATATGGGTGATCATTTAGATATTCTTTATCAATACAACAACATAAAAATAAAAATAAAAACACAGATCACACAAAGGAATATTTTTCTTGACGTTCAATGACAAACATGACTAGGATATTTTTGGGGGATTAATGTTTTGTTTTTATATTTTTATTTAAACATGTTGGTTTCTTATTCCTTCCTATATTCAGTTATTTTGCTTTCAGAAATTAGAAGTCATGACATTAGTTACTTTTAAAATAGTCATTCTCTGTGTTTCTGATATCTGCGACAGTACTGATGTTTTAGAAATGTTAAAAACAGAATATTTAATCATGTCTAGAGGCTGGCATGGCCATGAGGCTTAACTCGCTCTTGCTTAATCTTTCTCAGCTGGCGGTGACGTTGTGGGTTCATTTCTCACACCCGTCATTTGGACTCTGATACTGACTTCTCATTTAAAAAGCAAACTGCTGACTGTAAAATTGTGTGGTGAATCACAAACAGCCAATAAAGGCTGAGATTGATTGCAATGTCTTCAAGTTGTTACAATATTAATTTACAGATGAACCGTAAGTCATTCCAATTACAGATATGACAGGAATAAACTTGTTCTTCACTTAATAGACAAGCTGAACAGCGAATAAATGCCCTTTAATATAAATGTTATAGATGAGTTCTAAGAATATCTTGGATAAAGAAAAGAACGCATGCATCCATACTTCAAGAGCTGAATATTGAAGAAGGTTGGCTATTAAAGACGATAAAACAAAGATAATTGAAATATTTTGGTCATTTGAAACATCACAAAAGTTTGGAGAGAACAATAATGGAGGGGTATATGCCTGGGAAGAGAAAAATAGGAAGGCCAAAGAGAAGATGGGTGCAGGATGTGACAGATAATCTCCAGATGGGTGTATCGGATTGGGGACATCTTGCTTATGATCGAGAGGGTTTTCGGAAGGTTGTTATGGGAGCAAGGTTCTGCAAAAAGCATGCTACTGAATGAATGAATGCATGAAACTTGTTCATATTTTGATAAATTACAGCTAAAATTATGAGCACGTGTCTAGTTGAAATTTGCAAATACATTAAATCTGCCACAGCCAGTTTATTAAAATGTTAGCTTAAAATAACTATTAGTTACAGATATCGTGCAATGCAATTCTCTTATATAAATCTGAATAGTTTTTGACATCAATAACATGCATAATTTCCTGGTAGAGAAAACAGTCTGCTAAAACTATAACCATTACATAAGCTTTGTTTGTACACATTTAATTCATTCTCGAATGGTGTTTTGAGTGAGATCATCATCATCATCATCATCATCATCATCATCATCATCACAATTTGCTCTGTCAGCTGGTGTAGATTGGTCTTCAATGTTTTTGCTCAACTCTGTTGTTAATATACCTCCATGCCACCGTCTATCCAACATTGTTTCTCTCTTTCTGCCCTTCTGTCCTCTTACGCTAATTTTTCCAATCGTCTCGATGTTTCCCAATGCCTCTTATCTCATTACTTTACTAAAGATCGTTCATTACTTGCTTGAGATACTTTGGTGAATTAACTTGTGAATTCTGTTTCAATGTTTATAACAATTCTATAACTCATTTCTTCTCTTGCAGGGCTTGTCTACAGTACTTCAGCATTGGGATATTCTGTTGCTAACACAAGGCTATGCTTTCATATTGTTTCCGTGCGTCATGATGCTGTGTGTCTTCTTTCTGCGGCAGTATCCCATTCATCCATCAATACTTGAAGGGTGAGGTGGACAAGCAGCAGAAGGCTGCCCCTTTATGGATGTACTTCAATTTGATATTAAATACAGTTTACATACACACAAATACATACACTTGTATGTAAGTGTGTATGCGTGGCATATGTACCAGGAAAGTAGTCAGCACACGAATTGATACATGCCGTTAGAGATAGCATGATGTGAAGAAGCATGATAGCCTACAGCACTTGATGATGATGATATACTAGTGCTGGGGCTTAGGGACAGTGAATATGTTTCTCAATTCGTTGACAGCGAGTTGAAGTGCAAAGTCCAGCTCGAACGAGTTGGAAGCAAACTGCCTTGTGTTAATTTTGATGGCATGAGCGTCGGTTGTTCAGAAAGCAGTGGTAACCACTGACTTAAAAATTGCCTAGTAAATCGTTAAAAGCAAAAAAATGATGGTTTGCGATGTCTTGTAAAGGACATGCAACTTGCACGCACGCACGCACACACGCACACGCACACACACACACACACACACACACACACACACACACACACACACAAACTGTATGTATGTCTGCGTGTATGGATGCTTGGATGTATCAAAGAATTGTTTGATTTATTGTTACGTAAACTCGTTTTATCATGTAAGATAATTATATGGTATAATACTATCAGATACTGTGGAAGTGGTGGGAGTGTTATAAATATTTAATTTTGCATATAATTAAGAGTTCACTTAAAACAAGTCTCAACATAATGAAACTGGAGGCTTAATTCTCTTCCTAGCTGTTTCTTTCCCAGATAATATTATGAAATTCTTAACCTTTTATATTATTATCAGTAAGGGTAGCCATGCGGACTTTGGATCATATCATTGGCACCTTTCTGTCTTGACAGACGATAATTTGGTAAATTGTGTTTCAAAAAGGCTTAATAACTACGATCCATGGCGGTGGCGAGTGTGGCTGGTAAGGCCAATTCTTGCTGCAAATGTTTGCCCTCAGTAGGTGCATGTGAAAACATGGCCATTTCCACCATTTTGCACCATCTTACGTCTCTCACGCTCTGTGTGTGCTTTATCTGCAATCATATTCTCCTTTGTCTTTATTCCATTTCTGATAGTTGCCCTCCATGCAACACGTTCAGCGGCGACGTGCTCCCAATGTGCATTATCAATGCCTGTATCAATCATGTCCCGCTTACACAAATCTTTGTATCGCAGTAGAGGCCGACCCTGAGTAACTGATTAAGTGCCATTGGCTGATTAATTGTCTTAAGCAACTTCCACTATTTGCCTTGGGCTTATATATCTCCACATTGGTTTCATTGCAAAATGTTAACTGAATTAAAATATAAATACAGTAATATTTCCTAAGCAACCTCATTTAAATTGATATATAATACAATACGTCTGCTACCATATTAATAACTTTTAGGTCATAACTGTGACACACCCTTACTTTCTATTTCCCATCATTCATTTTTTGTTTGACCGCCTTACGTTGGTTTTTATAAAATGGTATAAGTGCCGGTCGTTCAAAAAGCAATGGAAAACTACTGACAGTATACTTGCCAAGAAATCACAATAAAAAATGCTGGGGTTGACTGCGACATCCTGTAAAGGATATGCAGTTAACTTTAACATGATACAACATGCTGAAATACCATTGCTTAATAAACTAAACGTAGGAGATACTGATGAATGTAACTGAAAAATCACAGCTAAACATCTTGCAGGAGTGTCCAACATATGCAGAACAGAGGGAAAAAAAAGCAATTTGGTCTACACCCGCTCCGGTTGAAGGCAAACTCTATAGAGATGCCAACACGCTTAAGCTGACTGCTGCTTTCTTTGACAAGCCAACAAGCTCAAGTTTACTGCTGCTTTCGGGATGCAGAGGTGTTTCCAAGGCACCAGGGCCAGATTTTATACTGGCCAAGACATACTAACACGTCCTAGTCGTGCGCCCTGGGCAACAGGTCCCTTCGGGGTTCTGGCTAACGTAGTAGGATCGCTGATTCTTCCGAAGTCGGAGAGTATCTGCCTGCACGGCGAGGAACCACCAGTCTGCACACCAATAAGCCAGACATGGGACAACGGATACTCACGCAAACCTCAGTCCAGTATGACATCACACTGATGTTGGACAACAGGATGTCTTCACCCGACATACGGGACTTCACGCTGGAGTTCACACCCAGCGAACGCAAGCAAGCACTGCTGCTTTCTTTAGATATATTCATGTGGACATCTGAAGTTGTACGAAGAAGAAGAAATATATTGTGTGTATTTATTAGCAAGCTTGCTAACACTCAGCTACCGGAGATCTGTATGTCCATATATACCATTCAGTATTTTGTGTTTATCTATTCACAGATTCCAAATATTGAGTACGTTGCCTCCGTCTGTTTCTACTGCCAGCATGCTGACTAAATTAGTAGGAGGAAATGTAGTAAGGTTTTAGTGTTATTCTGGTGTAAAAGTTATGTTATGACAATTGATATGTTTAAAATTTTCATTTTAGATTAGTTAGTCGACAGATTATCCTCATTGCACATCGAACCATTCAGTCCATAAGTGCTCGGATCCCCTCATTAGTAAATCCTGCAGCGTGTAGCGGCTCACGACACCAGTTCTGTGGTGGTTTATTAATCTTCTTTGGCTTTCTGTATTGTGTTCTTGTTTGGCCACACCTCTTTGAACTTGCTGTTCTTGCAGTCTGACCATGGTTGTAGATTCACAGTTTCATTTCAGATTGATCTACATGTGTATATTAATTTCTATTTACAGTAATGTTTGCTCTTTCTTGGAACTTAAATTTAAGATAATACTGTAACAACCAAACACAAAAACAGATTCATTATTTATATGATAATGATGCATATTGGTAATATTTTGTTAACCAAAGGTGTTGATGACGGAATGGCACTTGAGGGATAAAATAAAATAAATTACCATTTTCCACGCCTTTCAAGGCTTATTGGTATATGGTGCTAGCGCCATATTTGTATAGACCGATCAACAGTCTATAGTTGATATGGCCAATATCACCCAGTCCGTCGTATCTTCCCATTACATTTCCTGTTACTCATTTCAGTGACCTGGAAGGCCAGGTCCATTATAAACAGATCGGCCTAGATGGGGATTATGTAATAAGACATAATAATTATTAACAAAGCAATTTAAGAAGATTATATACATTACTACTGACAGACAGACAGACAGACAGACAGACAGACATTGTATTTTATATATATATATATATATATATATATATATATATATATATATATATATATATATATATATATATATATATATAGAGAGAGAGAGAGAGAGAGAGAGAGAGAGAGAGATTTATAACAGAATCATCAGAGAAAAAAATAATTCCATGGGTTATTTTTTTTTAAAATCCTTATTTATAGCTTTACAATGACAATTATTGATCAATGTTATGTGTTCTTTCACCTGACAGGCGTATTGCTTTGTAAATGTAGCTATCTAAAAGTATGCATTTCCTTTGCATTAATGTTTAGTTTTGTATTGTCAGGTCACATCGTCAATGAATTCTGCATTTGGCTGCATTCTGGTTAGTAATTGCTTAGTGTTTAAGTGTTGTTTAATAATATATAATAAATAGTACTAAAGCTATGTTGATGAAATGGCTAGTTTGCTTGCATGCCATCATAATGTTGCAGAGTTTAATCATCAGTAATAAAGTGATTTTATTTATTTTCTGACCAGTACCTCAATGGGGTCAACCTGATCTTGTAATGTTATACTTTTCAAAATGTCTTCATCTGTCCTAACTATAAATGTATCCCTTCTGTTATCTTCAGATGTTACTTACGTCTTTTAGTCCCAAGCTGCACACCATGCGTGATTGATGCCTTGTCATGTCATGTGTTCTCTTATCTTTTGCATGTGGTCAGGGCATACTAAAGAACTCTCGCTTCCTCGGTGGACACAGTCCCTGTGTATTGACCCTCATTAATATACCTGCTCTTGTGATTTGTCCAAGTGGTTCTTTCCCTGGTTGGACATCTGCTAGTAAATCTTCTGAGACTGAAGGAATTAACCTCCTTCTCTTCCAGCCAGATATTTTAATTTCTGACCGACTTTATCTAACAAATACAGTTTTACAACAGTAAACGTGAGTGGCCCTTTTAATCGCCCTGAGGGATATTGGTTATGCGGTGCTAACCATATATTTTATAAACCAATTTCTAAATACTTTCGCCTGTCGGCCCGGGAGTCACATGTTTGAACTCGTATTGAGGTGGATTCTTACCACTTTCCGCGCTCTCAGGTCGACTCAGCCTAATGTGAGTGCCAGGAAATGTCTCAGGAAGTCACACTGACTGGCATGACCTTACCATCCCTTTAGTGCTTATTGGTCTATTAGAATATGGGGTTAGCATCATACGCCCAGTATGTTTCATGATGAGTGAAAAGGGTCCAAAAAGAACACAAGTTAGCACTGACTGGGTGGTGTGATCTGTACCATGTTGGCTGCCAGCACTTCCGAGGACATTCCGAGAGCCCAGATCAGTGTTAAAACAAATCTGCCTCGATGGAGATTCAAACACATGGTTACTGTGCTGGCAGTTAAACATGCTAGTCACTGTGGTTACAATTGAGATAATTCATGATAGAAAGTGACTAAAGAACATAAATGAGCTGTTGGTATTGACTTAGTTAACAGGAGTCTCGTCATTGTGAAAATTAAACTGATATGTATTCTATCCATTTTAGCTGTATAGTAGCCGAGTTTATGAACACCCTAAAGGTGTTAAGAAGTTAACCAGCTAATTTATTTTCGCAGGGAATACTTCTCACGCCTATGTTTATTGCATGGCTTGTAAGTATATTAAATGTTTGGTAACATGTTAGATTGTTTGTTTTATATGTTAAAAAATGTTAGTTGCAAATCCTTTATAGGAGGTCACAGTCAACCCCTGTCTATTATTAGCTGTTTGTAATCCCTTGGTAAGTTAATGGTCAGTAGTTTGCCATTGCTTTCTGAACGATTGGCACTCATGCCATTGTATAAACAACCCAACGCAAGGCGGTCTGCTGCCAAATCACCTGCAACTGTGTTTCGGACGCGGTATGCGGGATTACGAACTGCGCCTGTAACCCCTTTGCAGTAGAGCCGGCGTTTTATGTGTTACTAACAAATATAATACAAGTATACCCAGTACTGAAAACAATATTCACCCTTTTCTTCTTTGATTAGCTGGCTAATTTGTTTAATCATGGCTTCTGCACTGTCAGAGTAACTGACAACAAGTACCAGGAAAAGGCTAAAGAAAGTAGAATAGTATGTACAATTATGAGAAAGAGAGTGTTCTTTGGTCATGTAATGAGGATAAAAGCATTGGAAAATATTGTGACAATGGAAAAGACCAGCGATAGAAGAGGCGGACGTTAGAAATTATGCAGAATGGACTTCGACTGGCATGTAGGAATACCATCAGTAAACTTGATCCAGAACACAAAGCTGTGGAGATACATAAACACCTACGCCTTTTGGCAAGACCCATGATGATGATTTTGTTATCCCCAGTACTCTGAATTATTCATCAGGTGTGTTTTGCCTGTTTGTCCATATTGTCAATGAAGTTTCTTTCTGTGCTGCCTTTATAAAACAATACAATATTATCCTTACAGGCACCAATAAGATTAAATGTTAGAAGTCTCTTATTTGCATTTGTTATTTGTTACAGGTAAACAGACTCAACGCCACAACACATTAATAAGTGCTCCATCACCATCATTATATATCAGAGTGTATGGATGTTAATTCACCTTCACAGCACTATGGTTAGATACACATCTAACACTAGCATGCAATCAAAGAAGAAAAGAACCCTTTTTATGCTTTGAGGCGTTTTGGACACAGTTCTAGTTCCATATTTGTATAGATCATTCAGCACTCGATGTACTCAATATCACGACGGCTGTCTTTATTCCCCAAGGCATTTCCTGATATCCATTTTAGGCTGAATTTATTTTAAACTTCCCCTCATTGCGTATTCAAATCTACCCTGGCTTCCATCCCTGTATGCTCAGTTTATTTGCATATAGTTTAGTGAAATATCACTCACCTGTTCTGGAAATACTTCTTATCTTGATTTTCGTGATTTTAATAAGCCAAGGTGTTGTTATGCTGCTATTTCTTAGATGTTTTTGTTTCTAGCTTGATTCTCAAGTTGCTGATATGTCAAGGTGTAGAATTTTCCAGCATATGTTTCTATATTGTTTTTAAATCACCATGATTCTCAAGAACTGAAAATTTTCTACATGTGTTGTTTGTTTGTGTTTCAGCATGATTCTCAAGACATTGATGTGCCTAACGGTAGAATCTTCCTGCACCTGTTCCTAACTGCAGTGTTTCCCTTGATGGTTGGTCAGTTAATACATAGTAAACACAGGAGGATACCACATGAAGATACTCTAATCACTTTTGGCCAGTAAGATTTCAACTCACTCCACGCCATACTATCTTTTGCAGCTTCATCCATGTCCTCTCAATATCATTCATCTGTCTCTAATTCTCTTCTCTGTGTGTTTTAGGTACTCCTCTCCTTTGACCTGTAGTCCTGTGGGTTCCAGAAATGTTTCTAGTGCTATGAAAGCTCATCTTACCTTATGTATTCTTTTTTTAAATCTTTATTTGTTACCCGATATTTGTCTACATTGCTTCTTTAATAGATGCATGATCCACTTGAAGTTTCACCAAAGAGATTGAATTATTATTTGCTTTGTTTTTTTTTTCTTATTATGTTTGTTTTTCACCCATGAACTTTTAGACTTCCTAATTGTGATCTCCCATCCATTGTGTATAATGGGTTCTGCTGTGATCCCTAAAACAAATTACAATTAGAAACCATATATTTGCAGTATATCTGGACAGGGCTTTGAAATTGCACACCACAAACTCAGAGAGGATGTCCCAATAGCTTTCAGGGTAATGAAAGAAGGAGGAAAACATAATTTATATTAGGCGTTAAAAGACTAATTGAAGTTTCTTTTTGAATTAGATCAGATGTCATACACAATGTATAAAGATAAGTCATTAGAATTGTGTTGTATGTTGTATGTAAACGTTGAATCGAGTAACAGATCACTGACTTGTGTTGAAATCAGTCGGGATTTTTCAACTTGTTTCTTATGATGACATAGCTATAATTTATCTCGATCTGCCTTTGCCTTTTCTATCACTGAAGCTTCCAGTTGTGACGATGTTCTCAAATGCACTGTATGTTTCTTTTAAATAAGAAAACAAGACTGGAGCAATATATGGGTCTGTGTTGTGATAGAGCCACCACATTTGTAGGCCTGAATGCATGGAGGTACAGGTTGCCAGTCTTTGCCTCACTTAGCGAGATGACGAACGCAGGTTTCAATCCTAGTTCCATTGTGCTCATGCCATTATCAGCGTAGCTTCCTACCAGCCACACTAATGCACCTCTTTCCTATTGTTGTGAACGATATTATACTTCCATACGCATTTACCAGATAATCGTTATTAGGTATTCTAGCCAACCAAGGTATTCACACCATTTGTCTCAGAAACCACATCAGTCGATGCATCTTTGTAATTTATTATACCATACCAACATATACTTACTTAATTAACAGTAACTGATCATTCTGTTATTATATCATTGCCCTGTTACATTATTGCTTCTGTGTAGTGTATCAGAATATTTGAATGTTGTATTCTATTTCATTTATTTCTTTTATTAATACATGCTTGGTTTTACAAGATTGTCTACACTTTCTTCTTTATTCCACTTACAAGAGTAGTTTATCACCAGTTTATTCGCCTTTCTAGCGAAATGATCACTGTGTCCTGATTCAGCATGCGTTTGTGTAACGTTTACTTTCACTGTTCGCTTCGGACTCAGAAGGTATGGTTCGATCTCTGCATAAGTGCTGGGAAATTTTCCTAGAATCAGTGGTATCTAATGATATCACATGTCCCCCAGATCTCTTGGTTAGTGAGATTTGATATCTAGCCTTCTGGGATGAGAGCAAAAAACAGAAGGTTACTGTGCAAGTTACAAATCCCACGGCAGTTGGACATCATAAAGTGTCCTAGGTCCGCTGCCCTAAGGAAATTGTTAGGAAGAGTACAACCTACCCACAGGTAAGAGTCCGTTACCTGGGTAGAATCTATATGAAGGACGTACACCTTACATAAATGCTTGCAGACGTCGGACACGCTGACCTCTAAAGGTGCATTACTAGGTGCCATGCACTCCCCTCGAAAGAGGAAAGAAGAAGTAAAAGAAGTTCTTTTAATAATGTGGCTAGAACCGAGGTAATACGGCCTACTCTTTGCCATTTCCATCTTCTCTAGTGCTTTTAATGTGCTCAGCTTGCGAACAGTGATCTTCCCGTTCTCTCCTGTATCAGACAGGAGTTTAAAAGTGGTTTCAAGGCAAGAGGACCAGCTTTTATCCCATATGGGCTCGGCCTCCGCAGAAGGCCTGCCAAAAAGCATCGCACTGAGCAGTAATTATATAACTCGAGCGAACGACTCCCAAAGAGTCTCCGAGAAATGTGCACTCGTGAATCGAAAAAACCTTATTCTATCATACAGGAATAAGTATCAAATCTGATCAATTAAGGGTACAAAGAAATTTCATGAGAAATAAAGGTGACAGGCAAGATATTGACTGGCCTATAAAATATATGCTTAGTACCATATACCCAAATTGCATGAAAGCATCTAAATGTGTTCTTTGCTGATTTTATTTGCTACCTGAGATACACAAAAACCTCTCATTCACGCTCTCCACCCACCTTCCCCCCAAACACCAGATCATTTGTGTTTTGTATGTCATATTTTATACTACCCTAATATTTCAAGACTCTGTGTCTCTGTTATAATTACAGTAAATACTGTTTTATAATGAGTACTCAATGACGATTAGAAAATAAAAATAAAAACTGTAATATTTCTATTTGATTCTTGGTACTTTTACATCTGCAGGATTCCAGTTCTGTTTGCTTTCTATGCAAGAGTCTGCACTGCCTTATCAAGAGATCACATTTATGAAGAATTAGATCGGTTTTCATTAATCATAACCATCATGATGGGTGAGCAGAGTTTATTCTTTGTTTTGCATGATGGTTTCAGAACTTGGTGACGGCTATAGTTTCTTCTGCTACTGCCATTCATCACCTAATGGAGCATTTCCTCTCCGGTTTCAAGATGGCGACGGACGGTCGTGTTGTTTTGTGTTCGTTAACTTTTTCGCGTAAGGGATGGATTTATTCATTTCTTGCGTGTAATTGGTGTGCCAGGATGTAAAACCAGGAGTTTCTACTCAAGATCTGCGCGGGTGCTACGGAGTTCGTGCATCGAGCGAAGCCATCCTTGAGTGAATTTTCAGCAGCGTGTGTGGTTCTCAATCAAAAGTCTGTGTTTACGTTTTTTCAACATGGCGGAACAACGTGAGTTTTCCGAACGATCAGCAGTCAACATACCGAAGCGGCGTGGTAGCCGCGCAGGGAAAAAGAAGCCAGGTAAGCGCGGTGGCTTGAGGCGTTTTAGACTCAAGTGTCACCGTCTAGGACTCAGGAACATCCGTATTCTATATTGGAACTGTGCCAGTGTAAAACAACGGGGCTCTATTTTAGAAACCCTAGTTTACAGGAACGACATTGTAGCACTCCAGGAGACGAGACTGGGCGATCAGCTACTCCAAATTGCCGGCTTCAAATGTTTCTATAACAGACGACATCTGGGAACGGCGATTCTCGTTCGCGACAGCATGGTGGCGTCAGAGCTAGACATGTCCAGTTGGGACAGTGACGATATACAAATACAGGCGTTGAGAGTTCATTCCAGTATACCATTCGTGTTGGTTAATGTTTATGCCCGCAATGCGAGTGTGGACGCCCAGAAGTGGCAGTGCTTAAGTGGCATATTAGGCCACGAGAGAAATGTTATTTTCTGTGGTGACTTCAACGCTAAAGGCAGATCATGGGGAAACACTTCCTCCAATACACAAGGGGAGGAGCTCGAGACTGCACTGGAAACCATCGACCTGGTTTGTATCAACAGTGGCTGTGTCACCAGGACAGCAAGCCGTCCAGGCGATGAGGACAGTGCTATTGATCTGGCGCTAGTTTCACCTTCACTCACTACAGTGTGTAGATGGGGTGTCCTAGGACACCATGGCAGCGACCACCACCCATGCAGCATATTGGTGGAGAAAGGCAGAACCAGGCAGCACAAGCTAAAGGTAAAGACGTTCCAGTATGACAGTACAGGGCAAGATGTGGTGAGTAAAATAAGACGTGACAAGCGCAGAACGCTTCAGGGCAGGAAGAAAAGGAAAAAAAGCTGGGAGCAGCCACCGTGGTGGAGTTTCGAGGTGGAGAAGGCTTGGGTGGATAAGCGTAGTGCTGTAAGGAGATGGCAAAATGCCAAGAAGAACAGAGCTGGTCATCCTAGTCCCTGCTTGCACTTAGAAAGAGAGATGCACACAAAAGTAAGCTATTTCAAAAAACTGGTCACGGTGGTTAAAAGCGAAAAATGGGCAGAGGTGTGTCAAAGAGTAAGCACAGACAAGTCACTGAAATTGTTCTGGCGACTACATAAAAGCATGAGTGGTGTAGTCAAGAATAAGAGCATTTCTGACTTCCAAGGTGCTGACCTCATCTGGCAGAGGACTGACGAGGACAAGGGCAAAGCCCTCTTTGAACGCTACCTTGAGCAGAGCAACCAGACAGACATGGGAGGCCGGAATCTGGCCAAGGAGGTCACCTCAGACAGATGTAAGGCCCAGAACACTTCGGATGAAGACACAGTGACAGTGAAAGAAATCAAGGCTGTGCTTCGACGATCAAAAAACAGTGCTCCAGGCCCTGATGGCATAAGATACGACGACATAAATAGGTGTACCGACAATGAGCTAGAGAAACTAGCAGACATGTACAACAACAGTATAGGGAGTGCTAGCATCAAGGAGGAATGGTTACACAGCTATCTGATTCCCTTGCCGAAGCCTGACAAAGACCACAAGAAAATTCAGGGATATCGAATTATAACCATGCAGAATACAATAGGCAAGCTGCTGGAGAAGGTAATTGCCAGGAAAATATCAAGCCAACTAGAGAGGCAAGGTGTTTTCCCACCTACCCTGGGTGGGTACCGTCCAAAAAGAGAAACCTGGACCAATGCAGCAGTCTTTGCCCACGATGTCTATGAAGGTTTCCACTCAGGCACTGAAACCGTTGCTGCAGCGATTGATCTTGAGGACGCATACAACAGAGTACCACTGGATTTTTTAATGTTTCAGCTTCTTGAACTAAACGTAAGTCCATTCCTCCTTAGTTGGATCGCTGCAGCTCTCTTCCAACGGAAAGTAGTTTTTAGATGTGGCAGTTGGACTTCGGAACCAACAACAATATATCCTGGCCTACCACAGGGATCACCATTATCTCCGGTACTGTTCAACGCCTACACAGTGAGAATCACCAGTGAGCAGATCACTGGACCTGGCAGGACATTGTCATATGCCGATGATGTTTTAGTGTATCGTCAGGGTAAGGACAGGGAGGAGGTTGCTGTGGAACTACAAACCGAACTCAATCGCATAAGTACTTGGTGTGATGAAGCTGGGGCAATGGTCAACCCAACAAAGGCAACAGTGACTTGGTTCTCGTTGAATAATCATATTGTCAACAATCCAACACCAACTGTAATGCTGTGTTCAGAGACGGTGGAAAGAACGCAGGCAATGAATTACCTGGGGATACGGTTTGATCGAAGCCTTGCTTATAATGTGCACATAGACCAGGTGATAACAAAGGCCAAGCGGGGTTTGGCAGCGATGCGGGTGATGGCGGCAGCAAACTGTGAGCAGCGCCATCTATGTCTTCTGTACGAGGGGCTGGTCATGTCTGTTTTGGAGTATGCAATGGCAATCCTGACTGTCAGCCATAAGCAGATAGAAAGGATGGAAAGGATACAGAATGAAGCTATGCGCATTATTCTTGGATGTACAAGAGATACAGCATGCAGGGCGATGCGCTACCTTCTTGATTTTCCAACCATTGAAGAGAGAATGCAAGTTTGCAGGGCACGTGCCTACCTCAGAATTAACGCAAACACACAGCATCCACTGCATAGTGAAATTAGGAAGGTGAAGGGCAGCAGGTTAAAAAGAGGACGGTCGTGGATGGGTCAAGCCGAGGACATTCTTCAACAGGTGTGTTCACTTGAGGACTTAGAACCTGGCGAGGAGTGGGTGCAAGTGCCAACAGACTTCTGCACATCCTTTTCAGTTTGCATCCAACTAGATAGAAAATGCAGACAAGAAAATCCGGTTGCTGTTGAGGCTGAAGTACAAGCGTTGATTTTCGAGAATTCGCTAGACAGTGACGCGGTCATCTACACAGATGGGTCGGTCGTCCGACATGTGAGAAGCTCATGGGCCTTTACAGCTCGGGCCGGAGGGAGAATTGTGAAGGAGGACTCTGGTGCTTTCACTGAAACCACAAGTAGCCTGACCATGGAAGTCATGGCAGTAAGTAAAGCAATAACATGGCTCGAGACACAGACATTCACTAGGGCTTGTTTCCTTAGCGACTCAATGAACATGATCAAGAGGATAGAGGAGGGGTCGATCCGAAGAGAATGGTTGCTGCCTCTGAAGCGGTCTCGGCTGGCAAAGATTAGTTTCATCTTCGTGCCAGGGCATGCGGGAGTACAAGGAAATGAGCGGGCTGACAAGCTCGCAGGTGAGGCTACTGTTGAGGGCGGACGCGCCATGGACCAGGCTGACATTCTGAATGCTCTACGAGAAGTGAGACTTTTGCAAGAACCAAGTGATGACTGTGAATCTACAACAATGGCCAGACTGCGAGAGCAGCAAATTAAAAGAGGGGTGGCCAAACAAGAACACTACGCAGGAAGCCAAAGAAGATTGATAAACCAACACAGAACTGGCGTCGTTAGCCGCTACACGCTGCGGGATTTGCTGAGGAGGGGATCCGAGCACTTATGGACTGAATGGTCCGATGTGCAACGAGGATGATCTGTCGACTAACTAACTAACTAACTAACCTAATGGAGCATGGGCTCACAACCAACACATGCCAACCTCTTTGAAGACTTGTTCACGATTCTTTGCATTTTGCAGAAAAAAGTTTACTAGAGGATGAGAGTTGATGAGAGAAATAAAGAGGAGGCAAGTGAAATATTTCAGCCATGTTAAGAGACACGATACTCTTATAAAAACCATACTGGAGGGCAAGGTTGAGGGCAAGCGATCAAGCGGTAGACAACGATACAAGTGGGAAGATAACATCAAGAGATGGACGAACATCACCCTGACAGAATGTACAGTCGTGGCGAGAGACAAACAGTGTTGGAGATCCATTGCAACCAACCTTCATTGTGGAGACGGCACCTGATTAATTGATTGAGAGGATGAGTATCCAGTCTCACGTCATCCTTCCTCAGTCAACTCTTACGGACCTACATAGCAGATTACGGTGTTACAATACTTCCACAATGGCCCGGTAACACATGGCCGCGACGGTAGTTGGCGTGTTTGTAATTGATGTAACTAATTTGGTCGTATAGTTTAAGGCAACGTGACGTAAAAGCAAATGAAGGACTCTTCTACACATCTAAAAGCATGCTGGGCATATGGCCCTAGACCCACATTTTTACTTCTCAGAACATTTCCTAGTGCCTAATTTTTAAGGCTGGGTTGATCTGGGATCCCAGGTACATTTTAAAACAAATCCTAGTCTCAATAGGTATTTGAACGAATGACAACCATGCCTACTGGGTAAACATGGATCTTGGATGCGAAAGATAAGTGAATGGAAGAGCCGAATGTAAGACGGGCCTGATTGCCCAATTTGTGACCCTTTGAAAATAAAGTGTGTTCGTTTTTGGATAATGATGCAGTGTGACTTAATATGTGGGTATTGATGCAGTGTGACTGAATATGAGGGTAATGAACCTGCACTTTTATATGGATGTGAAGCCTGGACAATGAGCAGTCAGGCTGAAAAACATATGATGGCTGTAGAAATGTGGTTTCTGAGGAAAATGCAAAGAATACCATGGACAGCCAGAAAGACCAATGAACAAGTCCTTCAAGAAACAAAAGAAGATCGTAAACTGATTAGAGACATTAGACGTAGAAAATCACAATTTATTGGGCATGTTATGAGAAGAAATGATTTGGAGAACTTGGTGACAACTGGTAAGATCGAGGGGAACAGACCAAGGGGAAGACCTAGAAGCAAGTACCTGGATGGCTTGGCCTTGTGGCATGGTCGAGACAGAAACACGGAGCTGATCCACGACTCTGGTGATCGAGTGAGGTGGCAGAACATGACCGCCCACGCTTACCGGCATGGCACATGATGGATGGATGGATGCAGTGTGACTGGATAAGTGGGTAATGTTACAGTCTGACTGAACATTTGGGCACTGATGCGGTGTGACTGAATATGTGGGTAATTATGCAGTGTGACTGAATATGTGAGTAATGTTACAGTGTGACTAAATGTGTCAGAAATGTTGCAGTGTGACTAAATATGTGGTTTGTTGAGGCATAACTAAATATGTGGGTAATGTTACATTGTGACTAAGTATGTGGGTAATGATATAGTGTGACTAAATATGGGGTTTCATTGTGGCTAAATATGTGGGTAATTTTAGTGTAACTAAATATGTTGGTAATGTTATAGTGTAACTTAGTATGTGGGTAATGATGTAGTGTGACTAAATATGTGGGTAAGGTTGCAGTGTGACTAAATATGTGGGTAATGTTGCAGTGTGACTAAATATGTAGGTAATATTGCAGTGTGGTTAAATAGGCACAACGATTCAGGGTCACCGAATTTAAACAGAATATATTTTTGGTTATTTTCGGCAGCGTATTATTTGTTTCTCTCCGATATGAGATTTAGAGTGCTCATGGTGTAAAATTCCCCGATTATTTCAAGATCACGTTAAAACGACACAAATTACTTGATATAGTTTTTCCCTCCATGCTTTATGTTCTGTATTTCTCGCGCTTCTGGAATCATTGTTATACCGGAGAACCAGGGTTGTCTATTCAAAGTGGTAAGTAAACCCGTACCTATTATTCAATTTATCATCAATTTTTACGTATATTTTGTAATTTTTGGCCATTTTAAGTTGACAATCAATCTCACACTGAAATTATGAAGATCGCTTGCTGTAAAGTGATATTTCATTGGCGGGAGATAGCAGTTTTCCTTGTCATATCCCTGCTATGACCATTTAATATTGTTATGGAATGTTCAGAGCGACTACAATGATACTGTAATGTTATGTTTACATTCAACAGTGTATTCATGCCTTTGAATATAAATGTTATAGACGAGTCTAAGAATAGCTTGGGTAAAGTAAAGAACAAATGCATCCATACTTCAAGACCTGAATACTGAAGAAGGTTGGCTATTAAAAACGATAAAACGGAAGAAAATTAAAATATTTTGGTGACTTGAAACATCACAAAAGTTTGGAGAGAACAATAATGGAGGAGTATATGCCTGGGAAGAGAGGAAGAGGAAGGCCAAAGAGAAGATGGGTGCAGGATGTGGCAGATAATCTCCATATGGGTGTTTCAGACGCTGGATATCTTGCTTATGATAGAGAGGTATTCCGGAAGGTTGTTATGGGAGCGAGGTTCTACAAAGGACATGCTACTGAATGAATGAACATGGACTAGATTGTTGATTATTTTGCAAATTTCCAACGGGACTTCTTTTGTCAAAATGCATCTACGCTGGCGGCCTCATGCTGACAGACTGCGCGTGCCGACAGCGCTTGCAGATCACAATTACAGCATGACGTGGAGGTGTATATATCTTCGTGTGTGTGTGTGTATATATATATAATATATATATATATATATATATATATATATATATATATATATATATATATATATATATATATATATATAAACTGGCAAAAGTTATCTTTCCCTTAGTTAGAAACAGGCAGTTTGAATCTCCCCTGGCGTCTGTGTTTACCAACAGTGGTGTAAGTGGGTAGGTCACACTTTTCCAAAGGGTAAAAATCGTATTTTGCTCTTTGTTCATATTAAATGATCAACTGACACGCAATCATTAATATCTTGGCTTAGAATTGACCTACAGACTTGAATAAGGTACCGTTGGATTTTTTTTTTTCAAGAGGTATCCAACTATGAAGGTTGCATAATTAAAAAGCAAATTTTAAAATGTTAGCAAAATGGCTATGATTAAATATCTGGGTAATGATATAATGTAACTAAATATGTGGGTAATGATGTAGTGAGACTAAATATGTGGGTAATGTTGCAGTGTGACTAAATATGTGAGTAATGATGTAGTGTGACTAAATATGTGGGTATTGTTGCAGTGTGACTGAATATGTTGGTAATGTTGCAGTGTGACTAAATATGTGAGTAATGATGTAGTGTGACTAAATATGTGGGTAATGATGTAATGTGGGTAATGTATATGTATTCTTCAGTGATAGTCTTACACATAGCCATGAACCTGATGACGCTCCTTTCATTTCGCCATATATTCCACTACCCAGCCAGAGATGCTGTTGCCATCATGTTTGTCGCATCACGTAAAAGTGTATCATTAGGTAATACACATGATTTTGCATTTTTTTCTTAATTTGAAAAAATGTTTTTATTAAAAGTGACATTTTTGTAGACATTTAGATGTCAGAATGAATAAGTCAAAAGAAAGTACAAGTCAACTTGAGCTTCATGACATCTCCATAGAGTGTGTCTTCAAATGGAGCAGGTGTGGGCTTCTATAGTTTTCTCTCTTCTACATATGTTGGATACTCATACAAGAAATGTTTACCTGCAAATGCATTGGTTCCGCGGTTACAGTCGTCAGTATCTCCCATCTTTAGTTTATTGAACATGTGATATTTCATCCTATTATACTCTGTTTTATAACATGGAGAATATCTTATGTCCATGTTTGCTGGAAGTTAGAAACAGAATTAGACCAGCCTGAAATGGGTACCCGGAAATGTCTTTGGCCATAAAGGCGACAGGGGTGATATTGAGCATCTTGCTCTCGAGTGCCGATGGGTCTATGCAAGCATGAGGTTAGTGATACACCTGAGAAAAATTAAAACATATAGTAAAAACTAGAAAGATTAACATGGAAAATGATGTTGATGAAGACAGTGCGAGAAGATTCTTGACACTCCTTTAACATGACATGGACAATAACGAACACCTGAATTTCTACATTCTGTATATCCATCAGGATGCGGTGACTACCAGTTAGCGTCCTGTGTGGGTTAGTACGACATCATCTACCCCCTATATGACCTTAAGTTCTAGAAATACTAGAAGGTGAAATAAGAAACCGCAATAGCATTCGGGTTAGACTCTTACCCAATGACATGATGGCCACGAGTTTTAAAACACAATGAGGCGGATGTTGAAAATTGACCAGGTCGACTCAGCCTAAATTGGGTACCAGGAGATGTCGTGGGGAGTGATGGCGGCTGGAATAATATTGACCATCCTCACACTTGAAATACCGATTGACCTATAAAAAATATGGGTCTAGCATCAAAAGCCCAATACTCCTTAGGGTGTGGTGTGTAAAACGGTCCTTTTAAAGAAGGTAAATAAATGGGAATTTGGTGTGCTGCCTTTGTAAACGATGCCTGAATATATGTGTGTGTGTGGGGGGGGGGGGGGGGGGGTGTCATCATTTTGATATTTTATAAACTTTTTTTTTGCATATCCTATTTAAAGGACATTGCTGTCCGCACCAGCATTTTACTGCTGGTGTTGATGTTTTGGCAAGTTTTACATTCAGTAGTTTGCCATTGTTTTATGAACGACCGGCTCCCATACCAACACGCTGAAACCCCAGCGCGACACAGTCTGCTGCCAAATTGGTCGCCACCGTGTTTCGAACGCGTGATAAGCGGCTCATGAATCGCAAGCCTTTAGGCCACGGAGACCGGCTATTTTATAAACTAGCTAGACTGAAATTATGATAGAAAATATGTATATTAAATACAAATCAACAAAGTAACAAATGTTTATCATGTCAAGTACATTAATGTTTTTTGTGTTTTCATAATCAATTAACAACTTCTGAAATGCAGATAAATGTGCAAGTGGATCTGTCAATCTTAAATATATGCTTGATATTTCATCCTTAGGCCTACCTATCATTGTCAGTATCTTTGAAGATATTGAAGAAGCAGGGTGTTTGTCTCTACCCTTACTTGTCTACAGCCCTGCACAAATATTCTTAGGAGGTTTATCTGTGCAACTGATAAAGCGGTGGTTAGCAAATCAAACACACAGGCGGCGAAGGTGAAAAGGGAATATTTGTAAGTAAAAAAATAGTTGTTAAAGAGTATAAAGTATAAAGGCTTTTGATATCGTGTATATCAACAATTTTGAAACACCGTGAGAGGTATGGGGTTTCTAGTCCATTTGAACCTCTTAATTTAAACATTGCAAAAAAGAATAAGTAACTGGTGAAACATCAGTCTGGTTTAAGGTGCAAAGGGGAGTAAGAAGGCTGACATTCTCGCATGTTCAGCATCTATGCAATAAGTATGATGAAAAACTGAAAAATTATATGGCCTTTGGCAATGCTGATCCTTTGATAATTTTTTTGAAATAACATTCCAGAACTCAAATATGCCATTTATTTAATTCTCCTTTCATACATTGGCAAACGATTAGAGACAGCCCGAAGATGAAAAAAAGACATTTACATATACTATGGATATGATGAACCGGGAGAAATGGCAAGAGATTGAGAAACTTGCTGGCAGGCCTTGATAAGAGCTAGATTCTACAAAGAACCTGCTACATGATCAATATATAATTAAGACAAATCGGGAGATAGTACATATCCTGTACGGGATTTCGCAGTCAACACCAGCATGTTTTACTGTTGTGATCTCTTGGCAAGTTTACGTTCAGTAGTTTGTTATTGCTGTCTGAACGACGGCACCCATACCATTTCGTAATAAAACCAACGAAAGACGGCCAGCTGCCAAATTTCCCGCAGCTGTGTCTTGAACGCGGGTATGCGGGATTATGAACGGCGTCTGTAACCTCTTCATTGTTGTTGTATGTAGTACTAAATCTAACTTACTGTTCTGTGAGGTCGTCTTTAGTCTTAAGTTTTAACCTCATCTTTCCTATAACTGGAACATTGGCTCTATGACAGCCTGCTACTGATCTAGTGCTTGCTCCTACTGAACTGCATCTGAATCTCTTTGATATTTAGTCAGCTTGATTGCAAATGTTATCTCCAGGACTTTTCCAAGTCCATAATCGTCAAGGTGTGGATTTTGATATTCTTTCATTTCTTTGTTGTCTTTCGAGTTAGTCCTAAACTTATATGTTCCCGTCTATCCTCAAGGGGTTTGGTTGGGTCTTATGAGGCTCCGGCTGACTGACATATTTGTTATTGCGTTGAGTTTGTCTTGATGAGGACCTGCCTTATTCAGTAGCCTCCCCAGTTGTGTGTTGCTTTCTTTAAAATGAATGATTTTGAACTCTTTTAGTTCTGTCCAAATCCATATCTAACTCATTATAAAATATCTCTCTATTCTTCTGTCCTATCTACTGTAGATGCATACGCCTGCATTGTTCTGCTATCCAGCGGTTGACCTTGCAGTTTCACTTCTTACACACTATCTGAGATTGTCTAAACTCTTCTGTTTTTCTGCTATCCAGCGGTTGACCTTGTAGTTTCACTTCTTACAAACTATCTGAGATTGTCTAAACTCTTCTAACCGTTTTTGCACTCTGTTGATCCAAAATTGAGGCTACTCCTCTTTGGTATTCTTTCCCTACTGAATAAATAATTATGTTTTTTTTCTACATATTTTACAATACTAAACATATTTGGAATCGGCTAAGAGTGTATATCACAAAACTATATTAGTCCATCTGTGCTTAACATCTTTTACGAAATTCGCCTGCATGTGTCCTATTAGTGAGTAGTTTTTAAAGCAAGCATTTTAGTAACATTTTCAGACTTTCATCAGAAAAATGATGGGAAATGCACCAATAGAAGCAGTAGCACTGATACCTGCATTAGAATGAATTTGTGAAGTAGCGAGAAATAAGTTCAGCAACTCCTATTCCACAGAGTAAAAAAAGACCCACAAAGGCATTCATTCTGGGTCAAGATACAGAGGAAGAAACCTCGAGGAACAAGAGCCCAAAAGGCCATGGCAACATACATTGTCGCACCATTAGAGCGTTGTAAAATATTAGTATATTTGAGTTCTTTTATCAGTATAAATTGTGAACATATTCAACAATGAAGAAAGATTATAGTATTTTATAAACACACACTGGTGTTCTGCTGTTCCATTCAAGGAGTGTTCTTCAGTGTGTAGATAATAAATTAGTGATAGTGTCATAGAGTCGGACCATATGAGCCATATGGGTGCTCCGAAGCAGACTGTAAGCCAGGAGTTAACATAAACATCTCACATGCTAAAGATAAATATCTATAAGTGGGAGACCCCCACAAGAACCGGACAGATCCAGTCAGCAATACAGCGATGTCATGGATAATAATGATGCAGGGGACATTATCAACACACATTCCAAGATATATACAGAGTTCTCCATCCACTAGTACAGAACCATGGTTATCCACTAATAATAATATCACATTCATTGTAAATCACGGCTTGGCAGACCCCTGACAATAGCAGCAATGACCATATTGTTGGATGAATTTATTTGACAATGTGTTTGTTTGACATTTTGAAAGCCGTTAACATCACCATTGTTTACATGTATACAAAGTCATTAAAATAATACATATATATATATATATATACGAATGACTGTTCAAAATAAGAAAGATCATCCCATGTTAGATTAGATACAGACAGAGGGATGTTTAGTGGCTAGCCTTCTCTCTCTCTCTCTCACTCTCTCTCTCTCACACCACACACACACACACACACACACACACACACACACACACAGAACTATTGAAACCCGATGTTTGAAAAGAAAATTGGGAATAACATGAGACAGTATCATAAATGAAGAAATTTGATAATAAAAAAATAATACCAGTGCTAAATTACGTTAAGTTAGTTGCATGTCCTTTACAGAACATTACAACCAACCCCAGCATTTATTGGCTGTTTGTTATTTAGCGCCAAATTTTATTTTCAGTAATTTGCAATTGCTTTCTAAATGACCTACCCTCATACCATCAAAATCAACGCAACGTTATCTGCTTCCAAATCGCCAGCGCCTGATTTAAATCCGTTGACCTGGTATGTTGGGGGGGGGGGGGGGGGGGATTTTGAAACATGCATTTCAATAGCCCTTAAACCACTGACGTCAACTGCTGCACAATAAATCAAATTGTTCAGTCATGTTAACAAACATAACAGAAACTGCCCCTGAGAGAGTTATGCAGTGATCTTTTGATGATGCAATGATTGCCAGCAATTTCTGACTTGACATTAAATTATCCTGAATTATTTTTCATACATTGAAATACATATAGTGATGCAGAAAAATGCAAGTCATTATGTTTACAATCATGAGCTGCAAAAGTATAATGTGCTGTTGCAAACCATAGTTCACAAAAATGTTTATTTTGTAGTCCATCAAGTATTTTATTATCATTTATATCACATTTCACACAAACAGGTTGTATATTTAGTATTATATGAACCTGTCTGTTTGAAGCTGGGGTACCAGTATTGTTAGTGAATAAACCTACCAACACATTTTTGCCTGGTGTCCAGTCCTCAGTCAGTCAGTAAAGGACCCCATTTCACACCTCGTGGTGTGTTGGATATATAGTGCTAGGCCTATATTTAGACCAGCCGGCAATCAGTGGGTGATGTAATCAACATCACTTTGAAATAGTGGTACTGGCTCCCCTTCTGGCTATCATTCTTTTTCGAAAAGTTATATACCCATTTCACAAGGATGGGTTGACGCCAGGGCTGTTCTTGTAAACAAGAAAACAGTGCCACTACTCAGGCAATGAACCCCAAACCACTATGTTCGTAAACCAGTGCACTCAATCACTCACTCACATATATGATTATAAGCCAGTGCATTCACTCATATATATATATGAAATACACCAGTGCACTCACCACTATATTTGTAAACCAGTGCACTCACATATGTGATTATAAATCGGTGCTCTCACTCACCAGCATGCTACCATGGCAGAATGCAGACAGTAATACACATTTATGTATTTGAATGAGAGATATAATACAGTATAAACTAGTATACCTACATGCAATTATATTGTAGACATGTGAAATGTGTTAGCTGTTAATAAACAAACACTAAACAGATGTATGTGATGTGTCAGTGCACATGCATCCTCCTGTATGCACTTAGTGTTGCAATATGATGTCTTAATAGAAATCAAATTCTTGAAATATCGGTCTGCTTTCAGGGTCAAGAAACATTCTGCTATACAGGTCACAGTGCTTGTAGATCAGCCATGGGCGCATTCTCAACTCCTGCAGTTTCTGCCATTCCTCACTGCTCATGTTCTCTGAAAATGTTAATTTGATTATAGTTACATGCAAAATGGCATCTGGAATGTTAGAACTACGTATGAGTTGTGAAAGACAGCACAGGTGGTAGAGGAAATTAAATATTTTAAGATTAAATAAAGGGGGGGGGGGGGGCTAAAACATATAGAAGAGAATTAGAGACGGAGATGAATCATACGGGGGAGGGGGCGGGGGACTTTGAGGAAGCAGCAGGAGACAGCAAAAATTTGGACAGCTTGGCGTGAATTGGATGCAGACCTATTCTCCAATAGAGGATAAAGTGTAGAAGAAGATGATTGGAGTCATGTATGAAATAACTTAAAACTACATTTTTATTAATAATATTTTTGGATAAGGAAGACTTCCATTTGCACACAGATATCTCCATAAGTGTGCTACTCCTACCATTGAACATCTCAGGACAGTGCACAAACTCCGCAGTACAAGCTGAGAAGGAAAGGCGATGAGAAGGGGAACTGGTTGCCCCACCTCATAGGTCATAACCTAACATTTCACACCGCAAATTTAGTATCAAATATGGGACCACCTTTACCCTTTTTCAGACAGAAAGAGTTATCAGTCATATAGCAATAGTTCAGGTATAGCAGTTGAAATAATGCTATTTCCACAATAAAGATTGAGATGAATATGTCAGTTAATCACATATTTTATCCATGACCACTAAACTAATATATTTAGAGTGGTGTATATCAATGTGAATTGTTTGCATCTTTACTCTTTACTTGTTTCAGACTTTTTGAGACGATTAAATAGATTATTCAATTGTGATGTTTTGATTCCTGGTGAGTGAGTTATGTTGTGCCATACAGATTATCACATCCTTTAGAACCATCTGTTTTCCATGCTCTTGAAAAGTTTTATTGCCGACAATTTTCCCTGTCACACCTCAATCCATCCAGTATCGTCTCCTCCTATATCTAACACTTTCAGTATTCCCAGTTATCCCAGTGTTTTCCAAATATTCTCTTCTCATACCATGGTCAATACCTTTGCTTTATTGACTACACAAAGGCTTTCGATAAAGTGAGACATGTCAACATGATAAGGATGCTTGAAGATCTACACATTGATGGAAAAGACCTTAGACTTATAAAACATATATATTGGAAACAACAAGCTGCCATGCAAATTGATAATAAATTAGGTCAATATCAGCCTATTAAGAGAGGTGTGAGACAGGGATGTGTAATGTCTGCAGACTTTTTTTTCCATGTACAGTGAAAATATTTTCAGAAATATAGAAGGTATGGAAGGAATCAACATTGGGGGACGATACATCAATAATATTAGATATGCAGATGATACAGTCTTGAATGTAGACAATGAACAGGACCTGAAACATTTAGTAATGTGGTTGTTGCACACAGTGAACAACTAGGGTTAGAATTAAATTGTAAGCAGACACAGATTTATGGTCGTCACTAGGAAGAAGGAAAAACCACAATGTAATATTCAAGTAAATGGGAATATTCTTCAACAAGTGAATCGGTACAACTATCTCGGAACAGTCATAACATCTGATGGGAGATGCCCTGAAGAGATTAGAACAAGAATTACCATTGCGAAGGTAGCATTTTGCAAGATGAAAAACATACTGACCAATAAAAAATATATCAATTGAAACGAGAAAAAGAGTGTTGAGATGCTACATAGAACCTGTACTTTTATATGGATGTGAGGCGTGGACAATGAGCAGACAAGCTGAAAACATCTGATGGCTGTGGAAATGTGGTTTCTGAGGAAAATGCAAAGAATACCATGGACAGACAGAAAAACCAATGAACAAGTCCTTCAGGAAACAAATGAAGATCGTAAACTGATTAGAGTCATTAGACGTAGACAGTCAAAATATTTTGGACATGTTATGACAAGAAATGAATTGGAGAACTTGGTGACAACTGGCAAGATCGAAGTGAAGAGACCAAAGGGAAGACCAAGAAGTAAATACCTGGATGGCTTGGCCACGTGGCATGGTCGAGAAGGAAACACGGAGCTGATCATCCATGACTTGGGTGATCGAGTGAGATGGCAAAACATGACCGCCCACGCTTATCGGCATGGCACATGATGGATGGAAGGATACATGATCTAGAGGAGGGGTTCTTAAACGACCGGTGAGGAATCCCCCCCCCCCCCCCCCCGGGGCTGAAATTTTAGGGATTGGGGGGGGGGGGGGAATTAAGATTATTTCAAGATCGCGCTAATACAAGAACCGATTACTCGATATTGTTTCTCCCTCCATATTTTACTGTTCTGTACTTCTCGCCCTTCCGAAATTTTATAACGCAAGTTCATCATCAAGTGCCGTGCCGACTGGCGTAGGCGTTCATGACTCTCCACAGATCTCGGTGTTTGGTTTTCTAGATCAACTCTGCCGTTGATATTCCTCAATGCCACCGTCTCAATCCATCCAGCATCATTTCTCGTGGTCTGCCTCTACCTCTCGTCCCCTCGATCTTTCCAGTTGTCACGATGTTCTCCAGCAAGTTGATCCGCAAATAATGTTGTGTGTAGATGTCTAGACTTGTTCTAGTATGTGTTATTAAATTTAACTACCAGTTCTACGTATACTGTGTAAGGGGGAGGGGGAACTTATAGGGAGGAAGTACGAAAAGGAGGGGGGAGGGGAGACGTTCTGAACATATGGTGAAGGGGTGCATGGGAAAGAAAAGGTTGAGAACCACTGATCTAGAGACATGATTGTCCTGTCCTTAATTGGTTGTGAGGTTGTATATCGTCTGGAAGACCGAGTTTTAACTCTTTACGTTTAATGCATTACTGTCCTGAGTTGGTATCAAAGTATCTTTACAGATACTGTACTGCAGAGCTTTCCTTCCCCTCTCCAAATCATGAAACATGAGCACTAGAACTTCACAGCGCCGGGAAGGCATATTATAGTTATTTGCATACCCTTTATAGGACAGCAGTCAGCTCCAGCATTTTTTGGCCTTTTGTGATTCCTGGGCATGTTTACGTTCAGTAGTTTGCTATTGCTTTTTGAATCACCGGCTCTCATACCATTGTAAGGAAACCAATGCAAGGCGGTCTGCTTCAAAATAGCGGCGTGTTTCGAAAGCTGTTTGTGGGATTACGAATTGCATTCATAACCCTTTAGCCATAAAAGTGGTAAAGGCATCGGATTGACCAAATGAGGACCAACGTGAAGCCATACATGAAGATACACAAAAATAAGATTACTGATAAAGCTGCAGAAGCTGAGTTTTTATTTAATTTAAATCCACTTAACAGACGTCGGGTGTTAAGATCTTTCCATGAAAACAAAGATCATCATCATTAGAAGAAGAAAAATAAGGTAGCAATCTCTCATTTCCTCCCCACTTCTCAATATTTCACAAATAGCAACCTCCGGACATTCACTTCCACACACAAATTGCAGCCCTTTTTTTCATGTCAAAGTTCCATCATCGATCGATTTATCTATATGTTTTATGCTGAGTATTAACATTTTTCTATCATTTTTAAAGACTGTATCTTGTGGCGACTTTTTGAGTGTTTTGCCCTTAACTGGATTTTCTCCGTACTGTGGTATCTATAGAGACAATTTGCTTATTGCGAAGAGTATTTTTTTTTTTTTAAATTGCAACCAGCAAGTTACATACACATTTGCTCCTCTCTAAATATATACAACACCACCAGTATATTACAGTATACAATGCAGACCTGATCAGGCGAACTCACCTCGTACCCCAAAAAACATTGTTCTTATCAGAAATTCCTCATATGAGTTCATTACTAATGCATTTACAACGTACAATACAATATTGTTCTTCACAACATAAATTCGCCACATCCAAGATCGCTGTAAGCGGTTTGCACTGTATTAATTTCATTAGGAAATGAGTGAAGTAGATACATTAAGTATTGAAAAATTACTGCAGTTTAATTCTTACCCGGTTTTTCATTGCTTGATTGCCACATCCATGCAATCTTTTCTCTGACTGCCTTCCAGTCAACTTGGGCTGTTTCTGCTTCAATATTGCGTTGACTGGACATGATCTGCTCATAGTACTGCTTCCATTTATCTTCTTGGGTTTTCATCTGATAGCTCCAGAAGTCTCTCAGGCCTGCTATTTTTAGAATATCACTGTCCCCTGGGAATAAGAAGTTTTCATGGCTAAAATAATTGTCCTTACTTCCTTTCATCAAGATTTAGATTGCTCTGGAGCACTTTATGAGTATTGTATGGACGGATACAACAATCTAAAATTTAACTCAGTGGGTAAAGTTAGTTAGTTGCATATCCTTTACAGGATGTCACAGTCAATCCCAGCATTTGTTGGCTGTTTGTGATTTCTTGGCAAGTTTGCTTTCACTAATTTGTCATTGCTTTGTGAATGAGTAGTACTCACACCATTGTATGAAAATCAACACAATGCGGTCTGCTTCCAAATCTCCCGCAAATGGTTCGAATTGCGGAATGCGGGATTATAAATTATGTAAATGACACACAGAGTGGGTAGAGAAGATCCAAGAAACTAATCACTAGAACTTGTCTATTGGTGTAAACATGAAAGAATTAATTCTAGAAGAAGATTAAGAACGCTGGATATAAAATTCGCGTGGTATGGGCACCTTTTCATAAAAATACCCCAATTTCCCCCTTACCCTTTCACATTGCTTCTTCGTAATATTGGTGAGTAAAGTGACATTGTCCATGCCCTAGTGCGTGTGGTGCCAGGCCCATATTTGTCTAGACCAGTTACTTTTCACAGAAATCTCCTGGTACCCAGTATAGACTGGGACCCCATGTCAATCTTTATAAATATGTATACACCATCTTCTTAGCATTGTCTTTTATATATTCAAACATTTCCTGGATTTATGCACTGTCCACAAGAGTGCTATACACCATACGTTGGGAACTACTGCTTAAACTCCATTAGCCTTTGTCTGCACAGAAATGCGATTCAATAAAAGAATGCCTAAGGTAACTTGGGCAACTAAAATTAGTAATTTAAATGTTTTGAAAGAAACTAGGATACAAAGACAAAGTGTCATAAACACCAAAAGAGACCTGCAACAGTTTTGGACCACATTATGAGGAACATATTGTAACAACAGGGGAAAATATTATGGGGGGGGGGGGAGAAATGAGAAGTCGGCAAGAGAAACTTCTTCACATCTTTTTATCACGACCCAGTAAAAAGTCAGCGTACGAGTTGTTACAATTTTAAAGATTACAAGATGCGAAGGAACGTTCACACTAGTCGGCAAGGCTCTTGATGATGCCTGGTGATAAGCCTTATTTAAAGAGACAGATCATGCAAGGCACTTGAAATTCTCATCAGCTGATACGCTGCCTCTAGAAACCAGTGACATGGCAAAAAAACCTCATTTGAGGTTGCTTATGTTAATAGACTAAAGATCTATACAGTGGTACCTCGGGTACGAACACTTCAGGTTACGAACAACAACTTCGAAAATCTTACGTCTCGGGTAACGAACGGTGCCTCGGGTTACGAAAGAAGGCGAGCGTGAGAGCGCAAGGTGTAACGTTGGAGACAAACTATCACGTACAGTACAAACAGTACTATAGTCTGTTTACTTTTGTCTGCCCCAATATAAAATTCCATATCTTATAACTGAGGGAAAATCATGAGATTTAGCATATAACCTTTAATAGCTAATATCTGAATGTGTGAATATTGTTCAATGGGATTGCATGTGAAAGTTGGTAAACTTCAAAGCATCGCTATGAAGCTGTACACATATTTTTGTCAAGAAGCTGATCGCAGGAAACTGTTTCATACTGTTACAAATCCCGAAAAAAGAACATTGCATGCATTGGGTTTGAGTAAACGGTCAATTCGTCGATGGGTGCAAGAATCTGGAATGAAACCAACACGCGATAAGCAAACGGTAAGTAGAAAGGCAATTGTAGACAGCTTTGACAAAGATGTCATAAGGCGAGTTATTATAAAAATGCTGAATGCCAAAGAAACAGTGACTGTAAGAAAACTTAGGGTTTGGTTGAGAAAGAACAATAACATAGAGCATTAGAGCTATCCAAAACAACCGATCTCTGTGGCTGAGAGTTTGCGAACGCGGTTTGTGAGCCCGTATTCCCGGGTTCGAAACACAGCGGTACTGGTTTTTTTTCGAAAATAAGTATAAATAAGAGCCGGTCGTTCAGAAAGCAATGGCTAACTACTGAACGTAAAATTTGCCCAGGAATCACGAACAGTGAAAATGCTGGGGTTGACTGCTAAGTCCTGTGAAGGACATGCAACTTAATTTTTAATCCAAAACAACTTTGTGGAAAATTATAAGGACTTTAGGCTTCACTTTTAGAAAGTAAAAGGGAGGTAGAATATCCTTTGGGAGCAACCGCATTTAGGAGCTATGGAGAAGCAGATAGTGAGATACCATAGTGAAATAAGGGAAATGCGCAAAGAAAATTATGGCATAGTGTATTTGGATGAGATGTGTGATCATAAAATGAGACTTACCTTCGCTAGAATTCCTCACATCTGACATATTCTGGGAGTGATCAGAGGCGTCTATTTTCATTGGGGCCGGCTTGTTGGCCACCTCTATGTCACCTGTGCCATTCGCAGAGACCGTCATTGCTGCCGGTTTCGACGGCACGGGTTTGGACCACAGACATTTAGCCAGAACTAAACTCGGAGTCGCGTGAAGCATTGCTGCTTCTTAAATTAAATCAAACGGTGACTATTGTTAAATGTTTATAGGCGATATAGCACATGTAACTCAGTATACAATACAGTATTTCAGTAGTCTTTATAATAGTTTATATGCTTCGAAATATATAGACAAACCCTGTTTCTAGCCCAAATTTAGAACACAAAGTCCGAACAGTATGACATGTATAATACTTGAGTTAACTACGCTGCGTGGTGCTACTATTTTCCAGATGTTTTAAAGTTTGCGAGTGTTATATATAAGTTCTTGGTGGAATTTTTCTAATGCAATAAACTCGACAGTTGCATGCACCCCCCCCCCCCCCCCTCCCTTTCCTTCCCTCCGCCACAGGACTATCAACGTTATATACGGAACGGAAGCTTAAAAAAAAGTCAACGACGAACTGCAGACTGGTTAAGGCAATAAACTGCCGCAGTTGCATAAGAAACAATTGATTTAGTGTTTTATATTCACCAGGTCATGAGATTTGCAATAGCTTCTGTTCTTGCGCGGTCAGGATGATGCTATAACTATTTAAAGAATAGGTAATTTCCAGTAAAAGGGAGGCAGCTATTAATAATACGCAAAACAAATAAACATGAGGGCAAAATTGTGTAAGGAAATACGGGCAAGGTACATATTTAATATAGATTAAGAAATGCCATTAACAAACAAATCCCTAGTATTTAAATAAGTGTTATATTTAGTTACTATAAATAAACCCCAAAAACGTCAAGTAGCTTATATATTAGTAGCATACACAAACACACACACACACACACACATCCCACACTCTCACATCTAAAAAAATATATCTTAATGGTTAAATATTTATTTAAAAGAATCAATAATAATTAAACTGAATGCTTTAATTATTTATAATTATAATTGCTCAGAGGAAAGGCGAGACGGACATATAATCAGATTGCTACTGGAACTATTAGTGTTGGAACTCTTCGCTGGCTGCTGAGGATGGGGACGGAGCGCTTATGGGAATGTCCCGAATGCTGTGATGTCGGTTCCTAAATCAATCAATCAATCAATCAATAATTATAATTGTCTTGTGTCATGCCGATAAATGTGGCCGCTCGTCGCTCACCATCGCACACAATCATCTGTCTTGGTTAAACTCTGTGTTCTTGTCTTGATTATGCCACGTGACCAAGCCATCCATAGATTTATCTTTCTGCATTCCCCTTGCTCTTTATCTTTCAATCTTGCCAGTTATAACAAAGGTATCCAGCTTATTTCTTCTCATAATGAATAAACACCAAAAATATCGAATGTTTGCATCTAAATTATCGTATCAATTTTAAGGTTTTATTTTGATTCTTGTATGGCTTGCTAGTTGGTTTTTCTGTCCGTCCATGGCCATTTCAGAAGTATTCGTCATTTAAAGATTATTTCGAGACCGTTTCTTTGTTCAACAGCAACAGGTATATGTTTTAAAAGCTCCCGTCGTCGGTTGTGACGTCATATAGCAACGGATGTAAGCTTCCGCTGGTTGCTATGAATCAGGTTGGGGTCTTCTATCAACTACAAGCAGCAGTCACCGTGATTTTTGCAACTTTCAGGAGCCACACTGTAAACAAGTAGGAATAGTTTATTAAAATTGAATAAGAAACATAAGTCACAAAGTTTGCTTTAAAGTACACAATATTTCGCCTTTGCAACTATAAATATTAATGCGAATTCAGTTTTTGTTTTGTTTGTTGTTTCTGTGTGTTGACATTTAAACTTTTTAACTTGAGTCAAACAATCAACACCGAGACAAACAATCAATATTAAAGAATAAAGACTTATTACAGCGCCTACAAATGTATTTAAAAACCAAATCCTATGATGTACGCAATATTGAATAAAATATTAAAAGTTATTTTGTTCTCGCCCGCACTTAACCACGACTGACAGGGTAAATAAGTCACAAGTGCTTATCTTGTTGTGTCTGTGCTTCAGAAAGTCTACATTGTGCAAAATGGCAATGTTATTGTTAGGTGTACTTGTTTCTTTAGCAGGGTCAGTGTACTCACTGCATACTTCAATTTGTTATTGCAATATTGCGTACATCATAGGATTTGGTTTTTAACTTTCATCTTGATTTTTTTTTTAAATGTTGCATATCCCTTGCAGGACGTTGCAGTCAACACCAGCATTTTTCAGGTTTTGTTGATATACTAGGCAAATTTTATGTTCAGTAGTTTGCCATCGCTTTCTGAACGACCGGCTCCCATACCAACACGTTATAACACAACGTAACACGGTCTGCTGCACAAATCAGTCACAGTTGCATTTCAAACACCTGGTAAGCGGCTCATGAACCGCATTCGCAAGCCTTTGGCCACAGAGACCGGTGTCTTGATTAGATAATATAATATAATAGTTATTATCAATAAATATCGTGTTGTTCAGTAATTGACTTAATTGATCTTTTCTGGCATAACCCTCAGTCAGCTTTATAGAAGCAATTCACGCAACATATTGCATATTCAAAATAATGTATTCGCTTAGTGACTTTAAACACAGAAGTCACTAGGATTATATACTGCACAATTTATTGCCTGGCATATTTCGCTACATCTTGTCAGGGGTATACTTTTTTTTTTTTTGGTTCGCATATTCTTTACAGGACATAGCTGTCAACATCAGCGTCTGTCAGCTGATTGTTGATTTCTTGGCAAGATTACGCTCAGTAGTTTGCCATTGCTTTCTGGGAGACCGGCTATATACCCCGTAAGCTACCAATGTGGAGAGAACCACTACCAATTCTTGCGCACATCACGTTACTCACGAGAATATACAGGATTATGGAGAAAGTCGTGTAACTCCTAGACCAGGGAGACCGGCCTGGTGTATACTGCAGAGTTATATATCATATGAAGTGAATATATGAATAATACTGTAGCCATTCGGTTATCATTTATTCATTTAATGTGATATAAAACACTGCATACGCACATGTTGAGATACTGTGAAATATGTCAGGCAATAAATCATGTAAAATATTGTTTGTTACTTCTGTGCTTAACCGATTGTCTGTTAAACAAAGTGGGTCCTGACCAAACAGAAATTGGTGGCAGAAAATGGAAAGTAGGGATGTGTCACAACAATGATTTAAAAACTGTTAAAACGGTAGAAGATATATTGTATTATATATCAAATTAAAAAAGATTGCACAAGAAACATGACTGTGTTAATAATTATGTGAGATGTTAGAAAAATTATAACAATAATGATATATTATGTAACAACAATTTAAATAAAAGGGGTGAAAATTATTAAAAATTTCCACTTACCAAGGCCTTTGAAGATAATCCTGTTAAATTGACTAAGTAATGGTAAACACACCACTTTTCTTCACCAATATCACAAGAACAGCTCCACAACACTAATAAAACACAATTAAAACATCATATTTGTGAAACACAACATTTTCACACAAACTGGAAAATGTCAGGAACACACGAGGCAAATTATACTGAGAAACAATATATACACTATTTTCTATTTAGTTGTAATTATTATTCTTTGAAATTTAATTATTTAAATACTCCTTAAATGCTTTGTGATAGGCAAAGCAAACTTAGGGGCACAAGTGTGGCCCATTAGAGCAAGCCTTATTCGACATGGTGACAGACTTTTACGATTAGTTTTGTTTTCCATGGTAAATAATTTATTTTAACTGAATAACCACATTAACCATTATCAGTTTAGAATATTTCACAAAGTCCTTTAAATCAGAATAACTATAATCTAAAATTGTTTAAAACTATTATCTAAGGTAAACATGCGAGACTGAAAACCAGAAGGCGTTGGCATTTCTAAAATCAGAAAAGTAACCACAATTTAACTAAAAATTCTGCTCAAATTCAAGATGCTTGATACCTCACATCCAGTAATTTTGAATGAGAGACCTTTTTCTGGTGTAAAACATCATTGACTGGGCATTACAATTATGGAAAATTCGCGAACTGAAACAAATAATGAACTGTCAACATATCGCCATTATAGTGGCACATGGCAGAGAATAATTTAAAATGCATATTTTTAAATATATCATATCTCTACTCCTGTCACATATAGTTGCACACATTTGAAATTTCATCTGATCTGAGATGAAAGTATTTTAGTCACATTCCATTGTCTCTTTTTAAGAGTATAGTACACTATATTTTTATATTATATATAATACACTATATTTTTACTCTATAATGTTCTAAAATGTCTGGAGTGAAATGTCCAAACTAGATTTGATGATGTAATTAATCATGATTACTCATATATTAACAAAATAATAATAACCCAGGAAACACTAGAAGGCAGAAAGTGAAGAGATAACCCCCAGGTATCCTGGACTAGTAATAGAAAATAATATACATGCTATGGCTTTGCTGCCTAGTGTGCATTGCTGAAGACATGGAACCATGGAAAGCCCTGTCTACTAGCACATTCACCTTGGTATCCCTACAACCCACAGAGTGGGTGATGAGATATAAAAAAGATTAGTATTATGTTAAAAATTTTGTGGTTGAAAGAAATCACACAATACACACACAGGAAGAGCAGCTGGCCGAGTGGCTACAATACCGGACTCTCCTTCGGGAGACCTGGGTTCGATCCCTCGGTAAGGTGTGGGATTTTTTTCTGTCGGGGGCAAAAAGAAAATCCCAATCTGCACAGTTTGTGGCGACTGCACTAGCCAGGCGACCTTAATTCCTTAGGCTCAAAGACCCCTCTGCCAACGACCGCAAGGTACTATACTGGCAGTAAATGACAGTTCACACACAGTTTAGGAAGTACACAATTAGAAACTATGACCTATGCTGAGTTCACATTAAAAAAACAGTAAAGGAACCCTTTTCCATGACTTGAGGTGTTTTGGATATTTGGTGCTGGCTTCATATTTTGATAGATCTGCCGGTACTCAGTGGGTGATGTCAGTATTACAATGGCTGCCTTTACTTCCCACCACATTTCTTGTCACCCGTGTTAGGCTGGGTTGACCAGGTTAATTAAAACACATCTCTGCCTCAATGGGAATTGGAATGCACAATTATTTGTTTGAACACAGAAGCCACAAACAATATGTTGCATGATTTATTGCCTGGTATGGTTTACTGCATCTTGTCTACTACAGTTATATATCATATGAAGTAGATAAGAAGCAGCGAGTGGACTTCAAGATTCAGCAAAATATGCCAGGCAATACATTGTTGTTTCTGTGTTTAAATTCACTTAGGGAATACATTGTTTTGAGTAATTATTTATTTCAGTGTGTGTTTTTGCTTAATTGTAGCTAAAGACCAGAGGTTTGACTTCATTGCACTGGGTTCTGTTCCATATGGTTTGGTCTTTCTGTAGAGCAGCCTGCCAAAATCATTGCACAGAGTACAAATTGAGTAGTTGCAACCATGACTTCTGGTTTCAGAAAAAAATTGCACCCATGAGCCAAATGATGGACACTGGAAACAAACCAACAACGTTTGTGGCTTGAGACAGGCAGCTTTACCACTTCACCATAGAAACTTCTCATTATTGTAATTAAATTGTCCTAAGGGGGGAACCCATGCTACCAGATCCATCCATATTGTTGTATATGGTGAAACAGCCCCTGATATAGACTTAAACTGTAAATATTAGATGAAGAATGACTTGCACGATGAATTCGATTAAAGTGAGGAAGAGTTGCGCAATTCGTCAACCACACTCTCTCGCCTGAGTCCATCTAAATCCAGTGTCAAGATGACTGGAGACAAATACAGGTGCACTGGATGACCAGGCTGCTCTACATGCCGTGCCATGCTCATTATATTTCACAATGCTTCACAGGTAAGCACATTCTTGCCATTGAATCATCAATGATTTCTTCCGAACAGTCCACCGAATCCTGTAGACAGAAAACTGTAAATACTGTATAAGCAGATTGATTGATTGATTGATTGATTTAGGAACCGACATCACAGCATTCGGGACATTCCCATAAGCGCTCCGTCCCCATCCTCAGCAGCCAGTGAAGAGTTCCAACACTAATAGTTCCAGTAGCAATCTGATTATATGTCCGTGTCACCTTTCCTCTGAGCGTCGAGCAGATGTATAAGCAGATGTAGACATTAATGGTGGTTAGATGGTATAGTTTGGAAGAGGAGCGAACATGTGTATATTTCAGCTTGAAGGATTTATCTAGTTAACTTACTTTACGTTGTGTGATTTCTGCAGTATGTACCTGACGAGATGCAGCGAAATGTGCCAGGCATTAAATCGTCCAATCTATTGTTTGTGTCTTCGTTATTCAAATACACTACGGGAAAACATTGTTTTAAAGTGTAGCAGTCTGGAAGGGAAACATGACTAGAGTTATGTGACATGGGTAGAAATTACATTATACCGCATCATGTGTTGCATTGCATTCTTTGAACTTATCTGTTGCTTTAATTGCAGATAATCAACATGGTTAAAAAAACAAAAAAAGATGACAAGCAAGTACCAGATGATGTGGTAAGGAACAATAATATAAACATATTAACAACACCTCTGTCTTTGCAATGAATGTATTCATATCTGATAAAGGACAGAGAAGTGTAATATTTATGTTAAAATAAATACATAAAAAAGAAGTAAATAACAGTGTTTCACTTTACTTTAGCATCATCTTCTTTCTCAGTGGTGGAAAGGCCCTTGATCAACTCACGTCAAGCCCTGCTATGCTTAGATTCCTCCTACAGCACCCTCCATGTCTTTCCCATATTATTCACCTCTCTCTCTTATTCCCTTCCCCGTATGTTAGAAGCTGTTTCTCTATTTCGTTTTGCCATGTGGGTTCCAAAGGAAGGACTTCTAGTCATACTATGAACCAGTTTTCTCAGTGTGTGTCTTAACCAGCACCAGCATCAATTCCTCACTTCTTAATTCACAGGAATTTGTTTACTCCATGAACCTGATATTGACAATTCTGTCATGCTGTTTTAGTCCCTCTATTCTGAGCAGGCCTTACTTAATAAATGCTTGCAGTTTATTAGTAATTGGTTTAGTCATTTTCCATGTTTCCAATCCACACAATACTAATTTGATGTTAGAGTTAAACATTCTAAATTAGGTACTAGATTTAACTTCTTTTGACTTTCGCAAATTTCCTGCTGCTATGACAGTTTCTCTTGAATTTTGTATTTTTATTTAAATATCTCTATCTAATCTGTCAATTCTATCTACATAGCTACCTAAATATGTGTATTATGCCGCCTCTTGAAGTGAGGTTTCATAACCCGAGATAACAATATTATTTGCTTGGATTATTCTCATTATTTATGTTTTTCCCCTATTCATTTTTAGTTCAAAGTTTAGACCTCCCAGCAATTGTTTATCCTGCATCTGATTTTGTTTATGGGACAGAAGGGCAATGCCATCAGTGAAGTTCAGATCATCAAGCTGCTCTGTCAGAATCCATTGAGTTCTGTTTCTGGTGACAGCTTTTGTTGTCCTCACTATTCTGTTCTTTAGGTTCTGTCAGTTTTATTCAGTATGGAACATAAATCTGTAAGTGTGTATCTTTGCTATACTATGCAGCTTTTAAGCACATACTTAGTAAATTTAATTTGCTCTCCTCTGGTATAAAAAGTGGGAGTGCCGCCTTCCTGTAGAGTTTAGAGTGAAGATTTCTATGTTGTGGATTTGTTCATTTACCATTTGGCTCCTCCTCCTCCTCCTCCTCCTCCTCCTCCTCCTCCTCTCCTCCTCCTCCTCCTCCTCCTCCTCCTCCTCCTTTGTTTGTTTGGACATAATTGTGTTGTGCCTGTTGGCAGCAGAGCTGCGGTATTTATGCCTTTCAGCTGACACATCCAACTTCTTCAGGCATTCTTCTTGCATTTGTTCATTTACCATTTGGCTCCTCCTCCTCCTCCTCCTCCTCCTCCCCCCTCCTCCTCCTCCTCCTCCTCCTCCTCCTCCTTTGTTTGTTTGGACATAATTGCGTTGTGCCTGTTGGCAGCAGAGCTGCGGTATTTCTGCCTTTCAGCTGACACATCCAACTTCTTCAGGCATGTGTTGACCGGTATAACCTTCTTGGACTTGGTTTCTACTTTTCTGACTATGTGTATGTTTAGTTTATATAAGAGTACTTTCGTTGCACTCTCACCTCATCTAGTGCTGTAGTCTTCTCCCATAGATCACACAGAAAGAGTGTTAAGACTCTTAACACTGAGCACAAGTTCTGTAGTGCGGGCAATAATCCATACGTGTGTACACCAGAACTGCTACACATGCAACAAATCTTTTGTGGGTAGGTGTTTCTAATTTTAAAGTTTTGCATACCTATTTGGCCTACTATTTTCGATTTCCAGTTGCCAAGGGATTTTTAATGTGTATAATGTGCATATTGTTTCTCCTAGATATTTGCTCTTATCCATGACTGGCTAGCATCCAGACTCTTAGTCTATGATCAGGAAGGAAACATAACATCCTCAGGTTTCTTATTTTGGAAGAGTCCACAGCAGGATTCATACATGGTCTACTTGAATTAGAGGTGGACTCCTTATATCAAAGTCACTTCACCCAGATGCATGATTAGTTTTCAGAAAATATTTGTTCTCATTTTTGTTATGTCATTAACTTCTGCTTCTTATGCTGTGTGACAGTGGACATCATGTCTGTCTGCAGGTTTCTGTCTCATGTACTACCAACAATTTATGATACAGACGAGTCTCCATGAGAGTGATGCCAAATTTACTAGCATCTTCTGCACTTTTTCCTCCATTTAACTTTCCTGTTGCCACGATGTACTGCAGCTCTCTCCTTCTCATAATGTGCCCAAAGAATGTTGATTGTCTTCTTCTTAGGTGAATAACTAGTTCTCTTTGTGAGTTAACTTCTTTCAAGATATCTTCTCTGCACTTTTTATCTGTCTGTGGTGTTTTTATTATCTGTCTATAAAATCACTTCTCTGCAGCTTCCTTCTGATTTATCACTTCTCTGCTGACTGTTAATGATTCACTTCCATACATCAGCATTGAATACCAGATTAAATAACACAGCTTTGCAGAATTATTTAATGTATCACATTTTTCAACATTTTACTTATTTTAAAAATATTTTTATGAATGATATACCAGTTTAAAGATAAATGAATGTGGTTTTTGGTTTTTAATTAACTAAATACATAAAAAATATGTTTATGGTTTTGTAGAGATTAGTTATTGAAAGGTAACAATGTGAGAAAAGCAGTGCGATATAATAACATGAAATTGTCAGCTTATAGCCAAATCCTGATATTCTGAAACCTTTAATTCCTTTGCTTAACAATATTTATGTAATAATTAATCAACCCATTTGGAAATTTTTGTGAAGTTTTTGTAGGTTGCCATAGTAACTAAGAGCACATAATAAGGAATCATAGTCTAAGCTTGAAAAAAAAAAACAAGAAAATATTTAAAACAATCTAGGCTACCTCAATTGATTCTAAGGTAGAAAAGGTGTTTTTTTTTTTTTAAGGTGATGTTTGAAGAAGCTGGATCAGATTTTAACCATCTACAACTTAATTTTTGTGTTTTTTAATAACTAATTGCAGTGTGTTGATTTCTGTGGCCTTTCACTATGTTGGATAGTAAATGGCATCAAATTCTTTAGGTCCTGGTAGTTGATGAGTTAAATAATGACAGCCTGAGACAAAATCGGTTGTGTTAAATAATGATCACATGAGACAGAAATGGATTGTGTTAAATAATGACCGCCTGAGACAGAATGGGTTGTGTTAAATAATGACCGCCTCCTGAGACAGAATGGGTTGCGTTAAATGACTGCCTGAGACAGAATGGGTTGTGTTAAATAATGACAGCCTGAGACAGAATGGACTAAAATAATAACTTCTTGAGAGTCAAGGTAACGTAGTTCACTTGCCTGCCGGCCTGGTGGTCATGGGTTCGAATTTGCATTGAGACAGATGTTTTAAATTGTGTTGGCTCCCATGTCAACCCAGTCTAATATGGGTATTATGAAATGTCTTGTAAGTAAAGGCGGCCTGTGGGATACCGTCCACAGCATCCCTCGGGCACCGATTTGTCTATACAAATATGGGTGCTTGCAATATATCCCCCGTATGTTTCAAGGAGTTGAAGCAGACTCCTTTTTATCTTTTATAACTTAACTGAACAGAAGGTGTCAAAGTAATAACTGTCTGGGGAAGAAGGAATTAAAGCAGTAACTCAACTGGCTGGTCTCCCTGGTCTAGGGGTTAACATCTTTCTCCGTAATCTCATATATTCTCGTAAGTAACGTAACCTGCGTGAGAATCGGTAGCGGTCCTCGCCACGTTGGTAACTTACGGGATATGTGAGCCGGTCGCTCAGAAAGCAGTTGCAAGCTACTGAGCATAATCTTGCCTAGTACATCAACAGCAGCTGAAAAGTGCTGATGTTGACTGCAACGTCCTGTAAGGGATATGCCAAAAAAAAAAAAGACTCAACTGTTACACTAAATACAACCATAGATTTACACTAAATACAACCATAGAAGAATGTCAATGTTGCTGTGAATTATAAACAGTTACATGGGGCTACTCAACACATTGTCTTTTTCAGTTTGAAACAATCATCGTTGAGAGTCGGCAGGCAGCCACTGTGGTGTTGATGCTGTCAAGTCCAGAAGAAGAAGTTCAATCGAAAGCTTGCGAAGCCCTTTATAAGTTTGTGGAGAAATGTGAGTAGTATCTGGTTTATAAGTGTGCAGGAAAGCAAGTTTGTGGGAAAGTTTCATAATTAACGTCAAGGCGTTTTACTATGCTTGTCACTTGTATGAAAGTGATGTCTGTATTTATAGCAAAGTGACATAGCTTTTGCACATTTGTTGGATGGTGATATCTGGTTTTCAACTGTGTATTACCATGATGCCATAAGGAAAGTAAAGAATAATAAAATGTAAATTAAAAGACCCTCTTACACATCTTTAGACATATTGGGCATACAGTCCATCCATCCATCATGTGCCATGCCGGTAAGCGTGGGCGGTCATGTTCTGCCATCTCACTCGATCACCAGAGTCGTGGATCAGCTCCGTGTTTCTGTCTCGACTATGCCACAAGGCCAAGCCATCCAGGTACTTGCTTCTAGGTCTTCCCCTTGGTCTGTTCCCCTCGATCTTACCAGTTGTCATTAAGTTCTCCAAGTCATTTCTTCTCATAACATGCCCAAAAAATTGTGACTGTCTACGTCTAATGTCTCTAATCAGTTTACGATCTTCATTTGTTTCTTGAAGAACTTGTTCATTGGTCTTTCTGGCTGTCCATGGTATTCTTTGCATTTTCCTCAGAAACCACATTTCTACAGCCATCAGATGTTTTTCAGCCTGACATCAGTACTAAACCCTTATTTTTATAGACCACTCTGCATTTGCTGGGTGATATTTCTTAGTACCAATTTTAGGTTGCCTTGACCTGAAAGCCCAGGTATATTTTAAATATCTGAATCCACCCTAATGCTGATCAAATCCATGACCATTGGGCCAGTAGGTGAGTCTCTAGCCACTACGCTACTGCAGTTCCCCAAGCAAAGAATAGTAACACTGAAACCTACATGCATTTAATTAAAAAATGACCAAGGAGGGTTGATGGGAGATGGCTGCCTAATCTCATAGAAAAATTTAGCCCCAAATCCATTAGATCATGAACAAGTCTACAAAGGTCTTGGCATTAGTTGGCTGAGGGCCTAAGCTCCAGTTACAGGGCAGCAGAAACAAATATCTGGTTTAGTTTCTGAGGAAGTAATATCTGGTTGTCAGTTTTGTTGGAAAGTTAATCTAGGTTTACAACAAACATGAGATAGTGAATTTTTTATTTGGCTTACATGTTTGTGGGAAAGTGATATCTAGGTTACAAGTTTATGGAAAGTGATTTCGGGATTAAAAGTTTGTACAAAAGTGACTATCTGGTTTACACTTTTATGGGAAAGTGATTTCTGACTTTAAGTTTTGAGAAGAAAGTAGTTTCAGTGTAATCTCATATTAATGTTTAGCACTCTTTTCCAATAGAGCTGTGGTAGTGTAAGGGCTAGTATGCTTGCCATGCTGATACAGTTGACTGTGCCTTACAAATTTACAATCGAGAAGCAGAACATTTTCAAAGTGGAAAAATTCAAAGGGGAAATATTCAGCGACTTAGTCATCAATCTTAGGCAAGATAGTTATGCAGTGAGGTTATTTGCCATAGAGATTAGCACAAGTGGTTTGGTTTCCAATTCCACATACGATGTACTTACACAGCTTGAGTTGAAAGGGCAATCAAGAACTCAGGCACTGAAATGACTGAACAAGGCTGCCAAGAAAGCCTCACATTGGCTATGGAACAAATGCGATGACCAGTGGAAAAAAAAATGGATGCATCAAAATGACCTGTGGCTCTGCCTTCAGAGTTTAGTCACCTTCAGAGTTCAGTCACCTTCAGAGCTCAGTCACCTTCAGAGCTCTGTTACCTTCAGAGTTCTGTTACCTTCAGAGTTTAGTCTAGTCAGATTGTCATAACTCATTCAGTAATGACAGAAAAAGTTTGCCTTTGTGGCAGATTGGCAGTTGTGTCAGCACACATAGTGGCGGAATAGTGGGGCTCATGGGGCTGGCAAAGAGGATATGGATGTACCCTGTAGAAAGACACCTAGGAGTCATGACACAAGGAGATCTGCCCCCGAGAGTGTAAAGAAAGTATAGAAGCAGAAACATTCATGCCAGGGGGACTAATTATGATGATTAGAAGCCTCCTGCTGTGCTTGCTCCACAATGGAGTTTATTCAACCGTACATATAAATATATGACTGGCACCATGCCATCTTGACAGACAATAGTTTGTAAAATGGGGTTATCTCTCCAGAACGACCATGTGTTGCCCATGCAGCATGATCCTTCTCTCAGCCTGTCTAGTTTACTCCAGAGGAAAGGTGATACCAATATGTCTGGAACGAGACAAGCTGCAGAAGCTGCCGGATCAGCAAACCAATACTCTAACTATCCGCCTGTCTGAGCTTCGATCCTAGATCAGTTACCAACCAAGGCTTAGGGTCTGGTCTGCCCTGCCATGACATTTAGTCTTTAGGCTGCATTTCCTCACACCAGGATAAGGCTTGTACGCTCCCAATTGCACTCTTCCGCCCGAAGCCGATGGCACAGTGTGGGTATCGGGTTTGGTAAGCGCCGCCCAACATTCGGCGCTAACAGCAGCAGGTAGTACAGTCTACTGCCATACAGTAGCTCAGTTATATCTAAGACCTGACATCAACAACATAATACAAGACCCAACTATGATGATGATGGGACAAGACAGGAGATGTCAACACAACATAATACAAGACCATATATATATATATTTGAGCAATATTTCTTATTTGTTAATACGGTTACAGTTGATTTGGCATAAGATGTAAATATTTACACTATTTCTGACCTCAGGTGATGCCAACAAGAAGATCCTTCTTGAACTAGAAGGACTTGACCCATTGTTGAATTTGATCAGCAGTGTGGATAAAACTGTCCGACGACATGCTATCATGGCAGTTGGGGTCATGTGTTCACATCGTAAGCAAACCTTGGTGTCACTGGACATTTGTTTCATCATTTAGCATTTTAAAAATGTATTTTCTGTGGTGAAGGAGTTACTAGCAGTTTGGCAGCAGACCGCCTTGCATTGGTTTTTATAAAATGGTATGATTGCTGGTTGTTGAGAAAGCAATGGCAAACTACTGAACGTAAATTTGCCAAGAAATCACAAATCGCCAAAAAATGCTGGGATTGACTGTGATGTCTTGTAAAAGATATGCAGATAACGTTTTAAAAATAGGCACAAAATAATTGAAAGAAATGTATATATTTTGTCTTTATAAAATGTACGAGGAAGGGATCTGGCATCCTTCATTAGTATGTCCTGGCCAAAAATATTTGTAGGCCTAACACATTGCCATCGACTTTATGGCCTAAACGCCACTGACTTTGAGCGTTTTACTTGCCGTGGGCGGCTGATAGGTAGGGCTTGTAGGGGTACTTTTAGACATATACTTCTGCTGAACTTCGTGGTTGTGACGAAACGCGATTATCTGTCTTGGGTCGTCAGGATTCCGCACTATTTTGGCGCGTCATCGGGGACTTTCCCAGCTAAGAATAGACTGAGGGAAGCCGATGAAGGACTTACGATCTAGAATATTCTCGAAACACCGAAATTCGAGTAACCCGTGATGCTGGGTATCGCTCTAAATTCTCGTGCAGAGAGATCTAGAAACTCTAGGCGGGGAATGACGGTTTTCCCGAGAAAGTATCTTTTCTCGAGAAGCACTCGCTTCTAGTGCGCATTGAGTTGGCACGAAGCGGGAATGTGGCTAAATCAGTCATTCACTTACTGTCGTTGCCACAGAATAGACGCAGGCCGAATGTGAGCCGTTTTGTGTGCGTCTCCCCTCAACCATTATTCGGCTGACTGTAAGATCAAGGAAGATGAGAAGCCCTTGAACAGTTCGGAGCTGTCTGGAGGTCTGGTTGTCCAATACAGGTAGATAATTGTTTAAATCATGTAACTTTGTACGTGTGTTCCACACGCCATTGTTCTAACCTCATTACCTATGCGGATGTCCTTGCATACTAATTAGCAAACCGATCGATAACGCAGTTGATGGCGAATCGTGTTTGTTTACCGTGTGCTCGCGAAACAGCTGTTAGAAACGCCGTATTGTGATGTAGGCGATTTGGGTTCCAAATATGTGTACCATATTTTGACAATCGTTACATCTATTAGGTTGCTGTGTTAGAATAAAACCTAGTTACTTGTGCCGGATGGAAACCTAGATTAGTTCAGTCAGTTGCTGAAGCCCGAAGAACGGTTAGAAAACCAGGTAAGTTGGTAGGTGGAGTTTCAGACAAAATTGTGCTTAGTTACTAAGTAAAGGAAGAACTTAGTGCTGTGCCACCAGGAATGATGTAACTATGGGTAATAACTTAATAGTGAATTCATTGTGTGGAACAGCGGATTTCTGTGTCAAGGTAAGTTGCTTTGGTGCTATATTTATATATATATATATGATGGGACATTGTGTGCATATATATTAGATCATGGCATGTGATACTTCCTGGAGTAAGTCCGAACGCCGAATAGGTCGTCGCGAGATAACACTGCGTGCCGTCGCGATATAAATGTGCGTTCTGAAATCTTGTCTCAGCTATCCTGTCTCTTTCGTACTGGCGCTAGTGCGAGTGAATGCTCAGGTGCTGGAAGTATGGAAGGATGCAAGGAGGCTGCATGAGACTGGGGAAATATAGAATATGGGGGATGTGAAAGCAAGTTATGAAAGTATGTGTTGGTAGGCCAAGCCAACGATGAAGTTCCATCCATGCCAAGGCTAAACCACTTGGGGAGGACAGAACTGGAAGATTTCCCTTGGAACATGTGGGGAACATGTATTCTCAAGAAGGCTTCTTGACTCTAAGGCAGAGTCTGATAAGAAGAGTTTGCTAGGGCAGGGGCAGGTGGTCCCACCAGCAAACAGGCTTGTGTACATAGTGGATGTGATCATGTCCTATTCCTATATCCCGAGGGATGGGATATTGATCCAGCTTATGTTTCTTAATGTATATTGATGATGTTAGGACCGAGTCTAGGGACTCTTTACCTATGTTTAGTTCAATTAACTTAGAACTATAATAACAGCCTTGTATCACTACTGACGTTAGCGACGACTGGTAGATGATTAGGGAGAGGTGATACCAAAGATCAGACTCGTCATTCTGATTTCTTGCTCTGTTTGACGGGCTGTTCTGTGAGGCCAGCTGACATTTGTGAACCCATGCTGTACTACTCTCCATATAGAGATAATGCTTTAGTTATATGCATAACTAAGTAGCAGGACTGAGAGTTGAGTAGTTATTGGTAGGATGCATGTGGACTTATGTTTGGGCCAGTATACTCTCACCGGTCGCTCTTCCTTTTCAGGAGTTTGCCTGTTGAGGAACCAGTCAACTATAATGGTGTTGGCAGGAAACCACTTCGTGTGACAGAGCGAAGGGTTCAGTTCTTTACTTATCACGCCAGACTCAACCACATCAGGTACCCAATATTGATTCACCATGAGTGAAGGTTGCCACAAGACATACAACCACCCTGAAGGTGCCCGTGTGAGAAGTGTTGGTTTGTGATTGTTCTGATAAATAGACGACACTCTGTTTTGCTATGAACAGTTCAGCATGTTGAGTAATCATGCTCAACGACAGGGAATACCGGACCGTCTAGTATGACGGGGGTTCTGCCTAAACGCAGAAGTAACTGATCTTCAGACACTTGAATGGTTCTTTGGACAGCTCTAGTGGCAGGTCTTGAGAAGAACTTCACCAAGTAGTGACTTGTGTCAAGGTAACCCGGTGGAAGGGACTATGGGATTATAGTCCAACCTGAATTGTTGCCGTGAAATAGATGTCTGATTCTATTAATGTACTGTTGCAGTATCAAGATTATCAACTGTGTTATCCAAGAACTCAGTAACATTTTAGTAGCCATATCTGATTCTACAAGCATTGTGACTGTAGGAGACCATTGAATTGTCCGTGACACTTTTCCATTCATGTTCCGGTGCTGTGATAAAGGGACCATTAAATTGGTCAATACCATAGCGGTTCTGCAGTAAGACTGTGTGATGAGTGACAGACCATTAGCTTGGTCAGTGATTCGTTAAGTTCTTCGAAGTAACGACTACTTGGAGTCAAGTCCAGGAGGATTGTCTCCCAACTGGTATTGTTCGAGAAGTGTATTAACAGTGACTCCGTGGGAGTGATAGAGAGGCAGTTGGTCCAGTGAAGTGTGGTCCAGCAGTGACTCTAGTGTTGTGGATCCACGCTCTGGAGACAGAGTGGTCTCCAAGGTTCTAGTCATCTCACTGGAAGGAAGCCGGGTGAGTGGCGGACCGACTGGACGGGACATCTGCATCCAATCTACTTCTCAACATCTCTGAGTCTATCTCTACTCTATCTTCTATTTGTGTAAATAGATTCTTCTATCAGGATGTTCATTTCAGTTCTATATTCTCAAGGGTAGAATAAACTTTATGTAAGTTGACTTGCTCTTTGTATAATGATTGAGTGTGGTCTCGGACGATGCCTCAGTGTTCATTGTTCCACAGGTGTAGGTAGTTAGTGGGGGTCTAGAATCTGGAGGGGCTTGTAGACGTAATTAACTAATATGAGATCAACCACAGAGGAAAAAGGTGTATCTGCTCATCCAACCCCTGGGGCTAGAATACACGGGAGTGCCAGAGACACCTAGGGTGTGGTTCACTCTCGCTACCCAAGGTGAACTCGTCACACTCCATACAGAGTGGGGGCTCGTCCGGGATTATTCCAAGATCTCTGTGTGTTGTAGACCTCTCACATAGTGATAGGGACTTAGTCTTTATCCTCTACTTCAGTCTACATAAGATTCTACTACTTCTACCTATCTCCTAACTGTCTGACAGACATTTGTGTTGTGGTGATTAGTTAGTACTATTGATTATTGATTCATTGTATTGCTTCACCCACACATACTTGAGTACCCACATATCATAGTCAACATGTCTACCCAAGAGTTAGACTTAGACAAAGTTCAGGAAACTGGACGTAAGTCTGGTCTAGAGGGAGATGCTTTGAAATCCTATGTGCAAGAGGTGGAAAGAAATTTTCGCCAAGAGGAAAGAGAGAGGAGGAGAGCAGAAAGAGAACTGGAAGCCAGTAAAGTGGCTCTTGAGGAAAAGAGGATAGCGGCTGATACTGAGATGAAACGGCTTGAGTTGGAAGCCGCGAAAGAAAAACGTGACCATGAGTATCGAATGAAGCTACTTGAGGCACAAGTGCCTGCTACAGGTGTAACTGTTGGAGCTATGGGAGGAGGTGTACCTCCTGGCTCAGAGTCAACCAGTAGACGTGACTACCAGGCTATGAAATGGCCTTTACAGCCGTTCGAACCCGAGAAGGAAAGGATAGACCAATACTTAGAGAAGTATGAAGCCATGGCTATTGCAATGGGACTAGACAAACAGAAATGGTGTTTAAAACTCTCCCAGGGACTCCGTGCCGAAGGTTATGAAGTGTATGCACGCTTGCCACCGGGTCTACAGAATGATTACCCGGCACTGAAAGCGGCTCTCTTGAAGAGATTCGAGATCACAGCGCACTCATACCGAAGGAAGTTTCGGACTGCGAAGCGAGAACCTGGTGAACTGTTTTCATCATACAGTGTGAGATTGAACTCATACCTTCTTAAGTGGATGGCCTTGGCCGGATTTAAAGAGGAGTATGAAAGTTTGCGTGAGTTGATGGTTGTAGATCAGATGCGAATGCAAATGTCTAAACCCTTGCGAAACTTCTTAGGTGAGAATGGGGCTGAGAGATTGGATATAGTCACCAAGTTAGCCGAAAGATACGTTGAAGTCTATGGCGAGACTGGGGATACCAGTCCAACAGATCCGAGATCGAAAGATAAGGATCAAGGTAAGTCAAAGAAAAGAACAGAGGTTCTGATGAACCCAAGAAACAGGTAGACTCTTTAGAGAAGATCTCTAACGTCAACCAAGGTAAGAATAGCCCACCTAGTTCTCCAAAGAGGAAGTGGAGTGAACGATGGTGCAAATTCTGCAAGTCCAGCACTCACAATACGAGTGAGTGTAGGAGTAAGCCCAAGGACTTTCACTTTGCTTGTCTTGCAGAGGTTAGGGATAGACCTTGCAGGAAAGTGAAGGCGGTTGATGGGAATGGAGAACCAGAGCGACCTCCAGTGGTTGAGGAAGTAGAAGTGAATGGGCAACAGGTGTTGTGCCTCTACGACACAGGATTGCAATTTTCATCTGTAATTGCATCCCACCTGACAGGCCCAGAGCAACTCACCGGGGAGATGACGGAGATACAGCCAGCCAGTAGGAGTGCTGTAGCGCTACGTTGCCCGATTGCCAATGTGGAGATTCGGAGCAAATACGTTACTGGACGCATTCAGGCGGCAGTCGTACCGGATCCTCTCTATCCCCTAATTCTTGGCCGGAAGTACGTGTTTCTGGGTGAACCAGAACACCCTAGCATCCATAAGTCTAGGCAGGTCAGAGGTACAGAGGAAGAGGATCTCGAAAAGGTAAGTCTCCGAAATACTCACCCGGATGGAATGAGTAATGCTCGGAGCAAGGATGCGACGGAGTGTCCTTGTTCAGAACGGTTGCCCAACAATAAAAACCCGTTAATTCAGGGTAAGTTCAACTCTGATAACCAGTCGCCGTTAATTCAGACCGGATCAGAGAGAAGGCAGAGGGATCGTAAGTTGGTTCCTGAGAGCTTCAGAGCTAATCTGCTGCGAACGGTACATGTCAGGTCCCCAACCGGACATCTGACTGTAGGGACAACCAGTAAATGTCTATCCCGGTACTATTGGTGGCCGGGAATGACAGGCGACGTGCGCAGGTATATTAGGTCTTGTCCTGAGTGCCGTAAATGCACACTTGAGAAACGGACGAAGACGAGGATATCCTTAGAGGTTGGAGACCGAGTTCTAGTACTCCTCCCAATCGAGGGGAACGAATTCGAAATCGGGTGGCAGGGCCCATTCCTAGTGGATAAAGTGGGGCTCCACAAGCACTATGGAGTGGTGTTCCTGGGAAAGTCTACTACTTTCCATTCCAGTCTCCTCATGCGCTATGAGGGGAAACCCGATGATAAGTCTACCAGCTCAAGGGCGCAGAGATTCGCTGAAAGAACGGTTCGGGGTTCAGGTCAGGTAGCGGAAAGCCTGTCACACCATAGGCAGTCCTATATGTATGTGCAGGTACCTTCTTCGGTTCAGCCCGGTGCTCGGGGGAACATGACCGGCCAAAGGAACACCCGCAGTGCTAACTACACTGAGAACCGTGGTCGGAAGAGGTGGGTTGTGTCAGAACAGACACAGTCCCTTGGTCCCTCAATCCGACCGACTGCAATCCAGCTGGGTCCTCGAAAGGGGAAGCTGGAGTTGCAGAAGTCCAGTAAACTCTGGCAGGAACGATCGTTAAATCAGATCGAGACGGGAGCTCTGTTCCGCAAGACACTGCGAGATGCCCGATCGCAGTAGCGGAGTAGGCGTTGATCACCCGTGATACTGAATAGCTTGTCACCCCACCGAATGTGGTAAAAGTATTCTATACAATATTGACGGGTTAGACTTCCTCACCCGCCATCCGGTCTCTAAGAAGAAAGAACGAACGACATAGACAGCTTCTGCGTAGAAGTGGAACGACGGGGTCGATCCTCTTAAAGTGGGGGCCTATGTGACGAAACGCGATTATCTGTCTTGGGTCGTCAGGATTCCGCACTATTTTGGCGCGTCATCTGGGACTTTCCCAGCTAAGAATAGACTGAGGGAAGCCGATGAAGGACTTACGATCTAGAATATTCTCGAAACACCGAAATTCGAGTAACCCGTGATGCTGGGTATCGCTCTAAATTCTCGTGCAGAGAGATCTAGAAACTCTAGGCGGGGAATGACGGTTTTCCCGAGAAAGTATCTTTTCTCGAGAAGCACTCGCTTCTAGTGCGCATTGAGTTGGCACGAAGCGGGAATGTGGCTAAATCAGTCATTCACTTACTGTCGTTGCCACAGAATAGACGCAGGCCGAATGTGAGCCGTTTTGTGTGCGTCTCCCCTCAACCATTATTCGGCTGACTGTAAGATCAAGGAAGATGAGAAGCCCTTGAACAGTTCGGAGCTGTCTGGAGGTCTGGTTGTCCAATACAGGTAGATAATTGTTTAAATCATGTAACTTTGTACGTGTGTTCCACACGCCATTGTTCTAACCTCATTACCTATGCGGATGTCCTTGCATACTAATTAGCAAACCGATCGATAACGCAGTTGATGGCGAATCGTGTTTGTTTACCGTGTGCTCGCGAAACAGCTGTTAGAAACGCCGTATTGTGATGTAGGCGATTTGGGTTCCAAATATGTGTACCATATTTTGACAATCGTTACATCTATTAGGTTGCTGTGTTAGAATAAAACCTAGTTACTTGTGCCGGATGGAAACCTAGATTAGTTCAGTCAGTTGCTGAAGCCGAAGAACGGTTAGAAAACCAGGTAAGTTGGTAGGTGGAGCTTCAGACAAATTGTGCTTAGTTACTAAGTAAAGGAAGAACTTAGTGCTGTGCCACCAGGAATGATGTAACTATGGTGTAATAACTTAATAGTGAATTCATTGTGTGGAACAGCGGATTTCTGTGTCAAGGTAAGTTGCTTTGGTGCTATATTTATATATATATATGATGGGACATTGTGTGCATATATATTAGATCATGGCATGTGATACTTCCTGGAGTAAGTCCGAACGCCGAATAGGTCGTCGCGAGATAACACTGCGTGCCGTCGCGATATAAATGTGCGTTCTGAAATCTTGTCTCAGCTATCCTGTCTCTTTCGTACTGGCGCTAGTGCGAGTGAATGCTCAGGTGCTGGAAGTATGGAAGGATGCAAGGAGGCTGCATGAGACTGGGGAAATATAGAATATGGGGGATGTGAAAGCAAGTTATGAAAGTATGTGTTGGTAGGCCAAGCCAACGATGAAGTTCCATCCATGCCAAGGCTAAACCACTTGGGGAGGACAGAACTGGAAGATTTCCCTTGGAACATGTGGGGAACATGTATTCTCAAGAAGGCTTCTTGACTCTAAGGCAGAGTCTGATAAGAAGAGTTTGCTAGGGCAGGGGCAGGTGGTCCCACCAGCAAACAGGCTTGTGTACATAGTGGATGTGATCATGTCCTATTCCTATATCCCGAGGGATGGGATATTGATCCAGCTTATGTTTCTTAATGTATATTGATGATGTTAGGACCGAGTCTAGGGACTCTTTACCTATGTTTAGTTCAATTAACTTAGAACTATAATAACAGCCTTGTATCACTACTGACGTTAGCGACGACTGGTAGATGATTAGGGAGAGGTGATACCAAAGATCAGACTCGTCATTCTGATTTCTTGCTCTGTTTGACGGGCTGTTCTGTGAGGCCAGCTGACATTTGTGAACCCATGCTGTACTACTCTCCATATAGAGATAATGCTTTAGTTATATGCATAACTAAGTAGCAGGACTGAGAGTTGAGTAGTTATTGGTAGGATGCATGTGGACTTATGTTTGGGCCAGTATACTCTCACCGGTCGCTCTTCCTTTTCAGGAGTTTGCCTGTTGAGGAACCAGTCAACTATAATGGTGTTGGCAGGAAACCACTTCGTGTGACAGAGCGAAGGGTTCAGTTCTTTACTTATCACGCCAGACTCAACCACATCAGGTACCCAATATTGATTCACCATGAGTGAAGGTTGCCACAAGACATACAACCACCCTGAAGGTGCCCGTGTGAGAAGTGTTGGTTTGTGATTGTTCTGATAAATAGACGACACTCTGTTTTGCTATGAACAGTTCAGCATGTTGAGTAATCATGCTCAACGACAGGGAATACCGGACCGTCTAGTATGACGGGGGTTCTGCCTAAACGCAGAAGTAACTGATCTTCAGACACTTGAATGGTTCTTTGGACAGCTCTAGTGGCAGGTCTTGAGAAGAACTTCACCAAGTAGTGACTTGTGTCGAGGTAACCCGGTGGAAGGGACTATGGGATTATAGTCCAACCTGAATTGTTGCCGTGAAATAGATGTCTGATTCTATTAATGTACTGTTGCAGTATCAAGATTATCAACTGTGTTATCCAAGAACTCAGTAACATTTTAGTAGCCATATCTGATTCTACAAGCATTGTGACTGTAGGAGACCATTGAATTGTCCGTGACACTTTTCCATTCATGTTCCGGTGCTGTGATAAAGGGACCATTAAATTGGTCAATACCATAGCGGTTCTGCAGTAAGACTGTGTGATGAGTGACAGACCATTAGCTTGGTCAGTGATTCGTTAAGTTCTTCGAAGTAACGACTACTTGGAGTCAAGTCCAGGAGGATTGTCTCCCAACTGGTATTGTTCGAGAAGTGTATTAACAGTGACTCCGTGGGAGTGATAGAGAGGCAGTTGGTCCAGTGAAGTGTGGTCCAGCAGTGACTCTAGTGTTGTGGATCCACGCTCTGGAGACAGAGTGGTCTCCAAGGTTCTAGTCATCTCACTGGAAGGAAGCCGGGTGAGTGGCGGACCGACTGGACGGGACATCTGCATCCAATCTACTTCTCAACTCGATGAAGATACCTACATCTCTGAGTCTATCTCTACTCTATCTTCTATTTGTGTAAATAGATTCTTCTATCAGGATGTTCATTTCAGTTCTATATTCTCAAGGGTAGAATAAACTTTATGTAAGTTGACTTGCTCTTTGTATAATGATTGAGTGTGGTCTCGGACGATGCCTCAGTGTTCATTGTTCCACAGGTGTAGGTAGTTAGTGGGGGTCTAGAATCTGGAGGGGCTTGTAGACGTAATTAACTAATATGAGATCAACCACAGAGGAAAAAGGTGTATCTGCTCATCCAACCCCTGGGGCTAGAATACACGGGAGTGCCAGAGACACCTAGGGTGTGGTTCACTCTCGCTACCCAAGGTGAACTCGTCACAGTGGTTTTCACTTGTATGTTACCCTGTTATGCTACTAATCTGTGTCCACTCTTTCTGCGACAATTGACTAGTCCACACGAACTTGTTGTAACACAACAGTATATAATGTTTATAGTTTATTACATTGCACTTGCCTCACGATACTATGAACACATCGATATCAGTTTAAAATCAATGTTCACAAAATACTCGCAATCGACGTCTACAGTTGCACTCTGTCGACATAGAATTTCTCGAAAGACATCAGCATTCATCTGCAGTCAAACTTCATCAATGTCGACACTCTCAACTAACATAAACATTCATCTAAAAGTGGCGGCGAGGTGTGAGGCTCTGCCATCGCCCTATTCAACTGTAACCGGTCCGACTTCGAACATAGTCCAACCTTGAATGACGCCTTGAAGGAGACGTTGTTCCCTGCTCAGCGATTCGCTCGGCTGTCCTCATGCCAAGCGTGCATATGTGAATCGAGTCGATCTTTGCCCTGAACTGCACGAAGCTCTGCACTCTCTCAACTCACTATTTGACCATGACTAAATCTGGATCATGGCACACATCACTCCCTAATTGCAATGTCGAATATTGGAATACCTTCATCTTTTGTTTTTACTTCAATACTAATTGTATTCTTCTTTCTCATTCATTCATGAACTCTTTCAAACAACTTACTATACAGTTAGTGGTTTATCGTCATGTAACAGATCCTTTGCAGAATGTTGCTCCCATCACTGCTCACCAAGATTCTTGATCCCTGGCCAGTTCATCTGACTCATGGACCCTCATGTCCAGGGTGTCTTCAATGTCCTGGGCCCATCTTCTACCTCATGGACCCTCATGTCCAGGGTGTCTTCAATGTCCTGGGCCCATCTTCTGTCCCATGAACCCTCATGCCCAGGGTGTCTTCAATGTCCTGGGCCCATCTTCTGTCCCATGAACCCTCATGCCCAGGGGGTCTTCAACGTCCTGGGCCCATCTTTGTGCTGGTTAATCCCAACCTCTTCTTCCTGAAACCACATCTTCCATCGCTGTTCATTCCAAGCCACTGATATGTTTAGTATAGCCAAAGTATCATACTTTGGATGTCATGTTTAACTTTGTCTCTTGTGGAAATCCCAGCAGCCTTTCTCAAGCATTTAGCCTTGCATGTGATGAGTTTTCTGTCATTGAAGTCATGTGATCATGTCCTCCATTGTTTCCCTTTCTCTGCTGCACAGAGGTACAGTTGGGATTTTAATGGCATTTCTCAATTTCCCCAGAGCTTTAGAGAGCTATACTGTTAAGACAATTGGAAATTAAACCCTCACATCATCTCATCTCATCTCAGCATGTTCCTCTTGTACCTAGCAGTGTCGAGGTGAAGTATAAACATCGTGAGAGTGCCCGATTATGGGTTTCATGTATCGATATTCCCATGGACTCTGCTATTCCCTCCATCCAACGTTTACGTGGTTGGCCTCTTCCTCTGTTTCCATCTGGTCTGTACATCATTGCTTGTCGTGGTATGCTGTTGACTGGTAACCTACTTGCATGGCCAAACCATTTGACTTGCTGCTTTCTAATAAAATCTAGTGCTGCTATAACCCCCACTTTAACTTTTGCTTTAATGGCATTTCTCAATTTCCCCAGAGCTTTAGAGAGCTATACTGTTAAGACAATTGGAAATTAAACCCTCACATCATCTCATCTCATCTCAGCATGTTCCTCTTGTACCTAGCAGTGTCGAGGTGAAGTATAAACATCGTGAGAGTGCCCGATTATGGGTTTCATGTATCGATATTCCCATGGACTCTGCTATTCCCTCCATCCAACGTTTACGTGGTTGGCCTCTTCCTCTGTTTCCATCTGGTCTGTACATCATTGCTTGTCGTGGTATGCTGTTGACTGGTAACCTACTTGCATGGCCAAACCATTTGACTTGCTGCTTTCTAATAAAATCTAGTGCTGCTATAACCCCCACTTTAGTCCTGATTTCTTCATTTCTAATCTTATCAGTTATCAGTTATCAGTTATCAGTTGGGGTATCTTCGTTGCACTCCGGACATGTCCATAGGTGCTCAGATCCTCCCCCCAGCATATGCATCAGCGTCCGGTGGCTAATAGTGCCAGTTCTGTGTTGGTTGACGAGGCGCTTTGTTTTCCCGATGTACTTCTCGCGTCTGGCTGTGCCGATTCTTACTCCCAGGTCTTTCATCCTGGAAAGCGATGTGGAATCACTGGCGTCAAAATCCTCTGTTCTCGCCATATCTTTAAGGGCGTTAATGACATCGGCACGATCCATGGGCTGGCCATCTACAGGGGGTGCAGAGCCAGCCAATTTATCAGCTCGTTCATTTCCCTCGACTCCCGCATGTCCCGGGACGAAGATGAAGGTGACTTTGCGGACAACAGACTTCCGCAGCGACTCAGTCCACTGTCTACGTACAGATCCAGCTTCGACCTTCTGAATCATGCTCATTGAATCACTTAGTACACACACGTTGGTATAATGCTGTGATTCCAGCCATATGAAAGCCTGTGTAACTGCCATCACCTCCATCGTCATGCTGCTCGTGGTCATAGAGTGGGCACCACTGGATTCTTGAACGGTTCGGCCCGCTGAACGGGCTGTAAATGCCCACGCACTTCTCTGCTGCTTTACAACAGATCCATCTGTATAGATGAGCACTTCGGGGCTATCTGAGTGATCATAGATGAGCGCGTTAACCTCTGCATTGACAGCGGCAGGGTTCTGCTCTCTGCACCGTCTGTCGAGTGTGATAATGCAGGAGAAGGTACACTTAAAAGCTGGAGGCACCGGCACCCATTCCTTGCCGGGGTTGATACTGGTAAGACTGCAGACCTGTCCGACGACATCTTCCGCCCGACCCATCCATGATTTGCCCCTCTTTAGCCTGTCACCCTTTTCTCTGAATACAGCGTCATGCAGAGGGTGCTGCTCATCTGCACTTATTTTTAAGTATGCACGAGCTCTCCAGCTTGATATGTTGAGTATTCTTCTCAGGAATCTCATTTCTGTTGTTGTGATTTTTCTTTTCTCTTTTTCTGTCATTGTCCAGGTTTAGCATTGGTAGCATAGAGTTGGCAGGAAGATTGTGTTGTAAAGTGCTTTCTTAGTAGTTATTGATACATATTTGTTCTTTAGTATTGGTGCCATTTTGTCCAATGAGTTGGTTTGTCTTATTGCATCTATTTTCGATCTCGTCTTTTGATCTGCCATTTGATGATATTATACTTCCTAGGTACTTGAAACTCTTTACTTGTTTCAAGGTATGTTCGTTTAGGTGAATTGTTGTTGTTTTCTCTTCTTTAGTTATAGTCATTACCTCAGTTTTGCTTGTGCTAATTTTCATGTTATGTTCCCTAAACATTTTGTTCAGACTGTTCATGTGGTCTTGTAATCCAGCTTCTGATTTTGCTATTAGTGCTTGGTTGCCTGCAAACAGGAGTTCTCTGATGGTTAGATATGCAGATGGTTCTTCTTCTGTGTTCTCGTCATGCGGTATTCTTGTGGTCTCTGTTTGGCTGTTATTTTACATGTGTTGTCTTTACATATGTTTACAAATTAAACCCTGACCCCCTGTAATCGGCTTATAATGACTTGCTCTTCACTTAAAGGTTGTACTCTCATATTTATCTCTCATATATATCTCTCATATATAGTTTTGCTTCTGTCATTTTTGTAAGTTAGAGTCATTTTGCTATACGTTTACATGTCCAGTCATTTCTTGTTCCAATTGCTGCAACAATTCCTGTTGAAAGTTTTCATGAAGTATTTGTTATAAATGAGTGCCACAGTAGCATAGTGGCTAGAAACTCACCTGCAGTCATGGGTTCAAATGTGCATTGGGGCAGATATGTAAAATTGACTTGGTCAACTCAATCCAAAATGGGTGCCAGGAAATGTCATGGGAAATCAATTTAACCAGCACAATATTGGCCACATCACCCACTCAATGCTGACTGGTGTAGAACAAATATAGGTCTAGCACCATATATCCAGTATGTCTAAGACATGAAAGTGTCCTTTATGGGCTTTTTAAACCAAATGTTATATACTGACTGAATACTATCTGAATTGCTTTTTGTAACAGTGCTTGCTCTTTGCTTTGCTAATCTATCTGCCTTGCTTTGTCTAGTATATTTGTGTGCCCCAAATCACTGGAGAGGGACTTTAACGTTGTGTGTTGGTATCTAGTGATCAGGAATTTCTGCTAGTCGAATTGTGTTATTGTTGTGAAGCTGGTAGTTGTCTTCGGCATCTGGTTTGTTAATTTTGTATTAGCAAAGACCACTGAGAGGTAGCCGCAGTAGTAAGGTGGCTAGGCACTCGCCTGCTGGTCTGGTGGTCATGGGTTTGATTTACATCAGATGTGAATAAAAAATGACTTGTACCCCCAGGTCAACCCAAACTAAAATGGTTACCAGGAAATGTCATGGGAAGTAAAGGCAGCTGCCATGAAACTGACCACATCAGCCACCGAGTGTCTTGTGTTCTATACAAATATGGGTCTAACACCACATCAGTCACTGAGTGCTTTGTGTTCTATACAAATATGGGTCTAACACCACATCAGCCACCGAGTGCCTTTTGTTCTAGATAAATATGGGTCTAACACCACATCAGCCACCAAGTGCCTTGTGTTCTATATAAATGTGGGACTAACACCACATCAGCCACCGAGTGCCTTGTGTTCTATACAAATATGGGTCTAACACCACATCAGCCACCAAGTGCCTTGTGTTCTATACAAATATGTGTCTAGCACCACATCAGCCACCGAGTGCCTTGTGTTCTATATAAATATGGGTCTAACACCACATTAGCCACCAAGTGCCTTGTGTTGTATATAAATATGGGACTAACACCACATCAACCACCGAGTGCCTTATGTTCTATACAAATATGGGTCTAACACCACATCAGCCACCAAGTGTCTTGTGTTCTATACAAATATGGGTCTAACACCACATCAGCCACCGAGTGCCTTGTGTTCTATACAAATATGGGTCTAACACCACATCAGCCACCAAGTGCCTTGTGTTCTATATAAATATGTGTCTAGCACCATATGCCCACTGTACCTTAATGCGTAAAAAAGGATCCTTTACTTTTGACTTACTTAAAGATCATGAAGCTTTCTTTATTGTATTGAACATTTTCTTTGTTTATTCATGTTTAGCTGATGTCCGCAAGTTTATGAGGAAGAAACTGATGGCCATTCCATCCATTGTTGCACTGCTAGGCCCAGAAGGTAGACTTGATCAATTTAGCTGACATTAAGAAAACATTGAATCAAGCGAAACATAATGTATAGTTTTGAATTATTTTTGCCAATGAATTATATTTTGGGTACAATACTTAGTAGATTAAGCCATTATCTGAACAAAAGAAAAGAAAATTACTAATGAATAAACTTGACCTGACTCTCGTGTATGGTGTTCAGGTTGTGTTTTTAGTGCTAATTCTGCTAGATAAAAAAATATGCTTTACTGTGGGTGTGACAAACTGTGCTTTAATATGGCTATTGTAAACTCTGCTTTACTGTGGCTATGGTAAACTGTGCTTTACTGTGGGTATTGTATACTGTGTTATACTGTGACTATGGTAAACTGTGCTTTACTGTGGGTATCGTATACTGTGCATTACTGTGGCTATAGTAAACAGTGCTTTACTGCAGCTATGGTATACTGAGCTTTACTATGGCTTGGTAGACTGTGCTTTACTGTGATTGTGGTAAACTGTTTTACTTAATTGTAATAAAGTGTGCTTTACTGTGACTGTGGTAAAGTGTGCTTTACTGTGATAGTGGTAAATTGTGCTTTACTGTAACTGTGGTAAATTGTTTTACTGTGATTGTGGTAGCTTGTGTGTATTGTATACTGTGTTATACTGTGGCTATGATAAACTATGCTTTACTGTAACTGTTGGCAACTGTGTTTTACTGTGATTGTGATAAACTGTTGTTTTACTGCGACTGTGATAAACTGTTGTTTTACTGCGACTGTGATAAACTGTTGTTTTACTGTGACTGTGATAAACTGTTGTTTTACTGTGACTGTGATAAACTGTTGTTTTACTGTGACTGTGATAAACTGTTGTTTTACTGTAACTGTGATAAACTGTTGTTTTACTTGTAAGTTATAAAGTGTGCTTTAAAGTGGCTGTGATAAAGTGTTGTTTTAATGTGATTGTGATAAAGTATTGTTTTGCTGTAACTGTGATAAACTATGTTTTACTGTGGCTGTGATAAGCTGTTTTACTGTAGCTGTGATAAACTCTGTTTTACTCTTGCTGTGATTAAAAAAAAACTGTTGCTTTACTGTAGCTCTGAACTTGTGTCTCCAGATATGTGGGTCAATAATCTGTATGGCTTGACTGATTTAATGACATCTATTTAATTTTAAGTTTCTCTGTATGTAAGTATGTAAAGTAATTCTTTTTTCTTATATCTGTAGAAGATTCAATAGTCCATGAGTTTGCAGCATTGGCTCTGTCATTGCTGGCTACAGAATTTACGAGCAAAGTTGCCATATTTGAGGCCGGTGGCATGGAGCCCTTGATCAAACTGCTGAGTTCCAATGACCCTGATGTCCAGAAGAACTCCATAGAAACGATTGCACAGATTGTCATGGTGAGTTTGGGGATGAAACAAAATATCAAGAGTTGTAGATGGTGGGTTCAAGGTAAAGGTAGTTACATAGCAGATATTGTCATTGGGGATGTGGTGTGTTAGGTCAACAAATATTCTAGGTCATAACATAAGAAATGGGTTGGCCAGTTCCCATCCCATATAATTCCAAGAAAATTCTGAAAATCGTCTTTACCTGCTTTTTTTAAAAGGCAATTATGAGAACTCAGCAGAATGGATAAGAGCTCTCATTCTAAAAAATCTGGTGTGGTGATGCCGAGGTAGTGGGTTCAACCCGTACACCAGTCTGTTGGACTAAAATGTTGACTTCTTGTCCTTGACTTGGGGACAAAAATTACAAGTACCCTTAAAGTTGGAATGGGTTCGCCTAATTGCAAGGGACACTGATGATAGGGAAAACTAATCCACATGTAAAAATCGGTCCACTGCACTAGAAGTAGTAGCACGTGTATGTTATATGCTTGAATTCAAAGTAAGCGAACGCAAAAAACAAAACACATAACAGGGATTTATTGCATAAGATGTTATTCATTATATAAAATGTAGTCTTTGCATTTCCTAGTCTGTCCTTTATCTCTACAAAACATCTTCCATCTGATCTTATTTATCCATGTGTCTAGATAATTTTTGTACTTGCCTCAAATTAGTAGTAATGATGATTGCAGTAGTTCATGATTCTTTCTACTGAATGAGATGATTCCATTGGTACCCTTATTAACATTGTTAACTAGATCCACTTTGTTCAGAAGCATGTAATACAATGGGTAATTACAGTAGTAGTTTCCCCCGTGACTCCTGAACTGCCATAAAAATACTCCAGGAGCAATATTTATACTAATTGTTATACCTTGGAGCCAGTCCTGTGGTGAAGGGGTTACAAATACAATTCATAATCCTGCATACCACGTTCGAAACTTGCGTTGGTGTTTCCATTTAATGATATGACTGCTGGTTGTTCAGAAAGCAATGGGAAACTACTGAATGTAAACTTACCCAGGAATCACAAATGGCCACAAAATGATGGAGTTGACTGCTACATCCTGTAAAGGATATGCAACTCTACCTTGGGTGACCAATTTCTACCAGGCAAGTCCACAGGAATATCTTGGAACGGACTCCGGAAATGGTTTGTCAATTTAGATATAAGCCAGAATTATCCTGAATGAGTAAACATTTACGGACCAAACGGCATTGCTTGTCCAAGAAGGATAGTGTGTAGTAGCAGGTAGCACTGATACTCCTGCTGAAATACCCCTTAGATTTATTTCATGTGCACCATGTGAACATGAGACACATCAGATCAACTCATGGGGACAGGATACCTCAGAAAATAAACTGCTGCAATGTAGGTGCTCTCAGGAGATGAAAAGGCTATGGAAGGCAACCAAGATGTAAAAGCAGCTTGTACCACAGAAGATGGATGTGTCAGCTGCACCTCTACATATGGATGTGTCAGCTGTACCACAGAAGATGGATGTGTCAGCTGTACCACAGAAGATGGATGTGTCAGCTGCACCTCTACATATGGATGTGTCAGCTGTATGAAAGAAGATGGATGTGTCAGCTGTACCACAGAAGATGGATGAGTCAGCTGCACCTCTACAGATGGATGTGTCAGCAGTACCACAGAAGATGGATGTGTCAGCAGTACCACAGAAGATGTATATGTCAGCAGTACCACAGAAGATGGGTGTGTCAGCTTACCACAGAAGATGGATGTGTCATCTGTACCACAGAAGATGGATGTGCCAGCTGTACCACAGAAGATGGATGTGTTAGCTGTACAGTAGAAGATGGATGTGCCAGCTGTACCACAGAAGATGGATGTGTCAGCTGTACCACAAAAGATGGATGTGTCATCTGTACCACAGAAGATGGATATGTCAGCTGTACCACAGAAGATGAATGTGTCAGCTACACCACAGAAGATGGATGTGTCAGCTGCATCTCTACAGATGGATGTGTCAGTGGTATCACAGAAGATTGATGTGTCAGCTTACCACAGAAGATGGATGTGTCATCTGTGCCACAGAAGATGGGTGTGTCAGCTATATCACAGAAGATGTATGTGTCAGCTGTACCACAGAAGATGGATGTGTTAGCTGTACCACAGAAGATGGATGTGTCTGTACCACAGAAGATGGATGTGTCAGCTGTACCACAGAAGATGTATATGTCAGCTGTACCACAGAAGATGGATGTGTCAGCTGTACCACAGAAGATGGATGTGTCAGCTGTACCACATAAGATGGATGTGTCATTTGTACCACAGAAGATGGATGTGTCAGCTGTACCACAGAAGATGGATGTGCCAGCTGTACCACAGAAGATGGATGTGTCAGCTTACCACAAAAGATGGATGTGTCATCTGTACTACAGAAGAGGGATGTGTCAGCTGTACCACAGAAGATGAATGTGTCAGCTACACCACAGAAGATGGATGTGTCAGCTGCATCTCTACAGATGGATGTGTCAGTGGTATCACAGAAGATTGATGTGTCAGCTTACCACAGAAGATGTATGTGTCAGTTGTACCACAGAAGATGGATGTGTCAGCTGTACCACAGAAGATGGATGTGTCAGCTGTACCACATAAGATGGATGTGTCATTTGTACCACAGAAGATGGATGTGTCAGCTGTACCACAGAAGATGGATGTGCCAGCTGTACCACAGAAGATGGATGTGTCAGCTTACCACAAAAGATGGATGTGTCATCTGTACTACAGAAGAGGGATGTGTCAGCTGTACCACAGAAGATGAATGTGTCAGCTACACCACAGAAGATGGATGTGTCAGCTGCATCTCTACAGATGGATGTGTCAGTGGTATCACAGAAGATTGATGTGTCAGCTTACCACAGAAGATGGATGTGTTAGCTGTACCACAGAAGATGGATGTGTCAGCTGCACCACAGAAGATGGATGTGTCAGCTGCACCTCTACAGATGAATGCATTAGCTGTACCACAGAAGATGGATGTGTCAGCTGTACCACAGAAGATGGATGTGCCAGCTGCACCACAGAAGATGGATGTGTCAGCTGTACCACAGAAGATGGATATGTCAACTTTACCACAGACACCAGGAGACATGAGACTCATGCAGCTGCAGGAAATGGTCTCCTGACAACTTAATCTTTTCTCATGGTGTTGCTCTTATTAGTTACAATTTTGAAGGAGCAGTGACTGTACCCTAGCCTAAAAATGGCCTATCCAAACAACCTGTACCACTGCTAACCTAATGATCTGGGGAAAGAAGAGTTGAGAAATTGATCAGCCAAGCTTCTGCCTTACAGGGCTTATTGAAGGAAAGAATGGGTGAGAAACACGAAGCCAGATCCTCAAGAATTCTTTAGGGAGAATAAAATCAATGTCTTCTACATCCAAGAAGCAGCTGTAAAAAAGACACTCAGAGATACACTAGAGTGGTGCTAGCCTCATAATTTTATAGATCATCTGGCACTCTATGAATAATGTGGTCAATATTATACTTGTCACCTTTACTTCTATGGCACTCTATGGATAATGTGGTCAATATTATACTTGTCACCTTTACTTCTATGGCACTCTATGGATAATGTGGTCAATATTATGCCTGTCACCTTTACTTCTATGGCACTCTATGGATAATGTGGTCAATATTATGCTTGTCACCTTTACTTCTATGGCACTCTATGGATAATGTGGTCAATCTTATGCTTGTCGCCTTTTCTTCTATAGCACATTATGGATAATGTGGTCAATATTATGCTTGTCACCTTTACTTCTATGGCACTCTATGGATAATGTGGTCAATATTATGCTTGTCACCTTTACTTCTATGGCACTCTATGAATAATGTGGTCAATATTATGCCTGTCACCTTTACTTCTATGGCACTCTATGGATAATGTGGTCAATATTATGCTTGTCACCTTTACTTCTATGGCACTCTATGGATAATGTGGTCAATATTATGCTTGTCGCCTTTACTTCTTAGACCATTTCCTGGTGCCATTTAGGCCACATAGACCTGGAAGCCCTGATAATTAAAAATAGATTCCCACCTAGAATGGGGTTCAAACATATGAACACAAGCCAGCAGGCTAGCATGCTAGCCACTGTGATACAATGGTTCTTAAAGGAGGAATAGATACACTAATGAAGCTATGATTTAGAATATATAAAGGCTAAAACTTCATTATTACTATGACAGTATTTGTGGCAGAACTACTGTTACTTTAATTTAATGGTTTATTTAAGAGTATATGTCATTTAATGGAGCAAAATTATTTGATTTCTTCCATAATTTTTAATTTTCTTACCAACTTCTCTAGGCCCCTCACAACTGTATGCTTTATTTCCCCATGAAATTCCTGACTGAAAGTGTAAATTATGAATATTTTATTATATTTTAGGATTACAAAGCCAGGGCTGTTGTCCGGGAATTTGATGGCTTGAATGCTGTTCTCGACCTTGTCAGGTCAGAATATGCCATTATTCAGAGGCTTGCATTGCTGGCATTGGAAAGACTGACACAAGATGGTAAATTAGTTACCTTTCTTTTTTCTTTTTGAAGTAAAGTCAAAAATGTTAAATTAGCTTAATATTTAAACTAAGATTGGTCCCACAATGTACTATACAAGTAAATGGGAATATTCTTAAACAAGTGAATTGGTACAATTATCTTGGAATAGTCATAACATCTGATGGGAGATGCCTTGAAGAGATTAGAACATGAATTGTCATGGCAGAGGTAGCCTTTTTCAAGATGGAAAACATACTGACCAATAACAAGATGTAATTTGCTATGAGAAAAAGAGTGTGGAGGTGCTACTTAGAACCTGTACTTTTGTATGGATGAGAAGCTTGGACAATGATCAAAAAGGCTGAAAAACATCTGATGGCTGTGGACATGTGGTTTCTGAGGAAAATGCAAAGACTACCATGGACAGACAAAGCAACCAATGACCAAGTCCTACAAGAAACAAATGAAAATCATAAACTGATTAGAGAAATTAGATGTAGACAGTCACAAATTTTGGTCATTTATGAGAAGAAATAAATTGGAGAACTTGATGACAACTGGCAAGATCAGTGGGAAGAGAACAAGGGGAGGTCAGAGAAGTAAATACCTGGGTGGTTTGGTCATATGACATGGTTGAGACAAGAACACTGAGCTCATCCACAACTCGGGACAGAAAGCTCTGCAACACATCTCCCATGGAGATAGATAATGACCTTCTGAACTGAGTTGGCAGAAAAGTCTCTGCACAAACTTCCCTCTAATAGTGGTAAACCCTTTCCCTCATCAGTTCATGTACTGCTATGGTAAAAGGCTGTTAAAAATGGTCTATTATTATCTTTCTCTTTCTGTATTTTCAATTGTTACAATGTTGTTACAAAATTGTTACCGATTTTCTCCTCTAAAAATGTAGCAAAATTGTTAACGACTTCTTACAAATGTTGGTGATAAGTTGTCTTTGTGTCTCAGTTTCTTTCTGTAAGAGCCGCCCAGAACTTTTCTGTGGCTTCAGAAGACGTTATTTTGCTCATTATTCCATTATACCATTACCCATACCCCGTTCAACCTCATAAGAGAAGTGATATTAGGGTCCATCCATGGCTCAGATTAATAATCCTAATCTTAAGGTGATTTCTCATTTACTAATTGCCCAGAATTTACAGCCATATGTACACATTGTTTTGTGTAAACTGACCTAATAACTGACTGAAAATAACAAACACAACAGAGAAGTTAAATAAGTGCTTTGGTCACCTGAATTTTGAGTTTTTCATAAAGTTACCATTAACAGTCGATCATTTCAAAGTTATTTCCTGAACTGTACTGATGCTGAATTTATAGTATATATTCTGAAAATATCTGCCTCCTAAAATACTAACCTTCTGTACAAGAAGTGTTACATATTCATGCAGTTAACTCAAATAAGGTGCAAAGAGGCTTACAAGTTATGATATCTACTTGTGGCTTATTGAGAACTTGTTCATTTCACGGTCTGTACCCTGTGATTTATTTTATAAAATAAGAAAAGAATGGAATCTCTCCCCCAGGTGAATCAGACACCTTGCCTTCCCAGACAAGGGTGAAAAACTGAGGACCTGTGTACATGTTGTGCAAGTAAAAAAAGCCCTCAGCATTTGGAAATTTACGAGCACAGGCCAAATAGGCAGCTGCCAAAGCTGAATTTCAAAAATTGAAAACCTGCCCATCCATCCATCCATCATGTGCCATGCCGGTAAGCGTGGGCGGTCATGTTCTGCCATCTCACTCGATCAACAGAGTCGTGGATCAGTTCCGTGTTTCTGTCTCGACCATGCCACAAGGCCAAGCCATCCAGATACTTGTTTCTAGGTCTTCTCCTTGGTCTGTTCCCCTCGATCTTACCAGTTGTCACCAAGTTCTCCAAATCATTTCTTCTCATAACATGCCCAAAAAATTGTGACTGTCTATGTCTAATGTCTCTGATCAGTTTACGATCTTCATTTGTTTCTTGAAGGACTTGTTCATTGGTCTTTCTGGCTGTCCATGGTATTCTTTGCATTTTCCTCAGAAACCACATTTCTACAGCCATCAGATGTTTTTCAGCCTGGCTGCTCATTGTCCAAGCTTCACATCCATATAAAAGTACAGGTTCTATGTAGCATCTCAACACTCTTTTTCTCGTTTCAATTGACATCTTTTTATTGGTCAGTATGTTTTTCATCTTGCTAAAGGCTACTTTTGCCATGGCGATCCTTGTTCTAATCTCTTCAAGGCATCTCCCATCAGATGTTATTACTGTTCCGAGATAATTGTACCTATTCACTTGTTGAAGAATATTCCCATTTACTTGTATATTACACTGTGGTACTTCGTTCTTCCTAGTGACGACCATAATCTGTGTCTTTTTACAATTTAATTCTAACCCTTGTTGTTCACTGTGTGTAACAACCGCATCTACTAAATTTTGCAGATCCTGTTCATTGTCTGCAATCAAGACTGTATCATCTGCATATCTAATGTTATTGATGCATCGTCCCCCAATGTTGATTCCTTCCATATTTTCAATATTTCTGAAAATATTTTCACTGTACAGGGAAAACAGATCTGGAGACATTACACATCCCTGTCTCACACCTCTCTTAATAGGCTGATATTGGCTTACTTCATTATCAACTCTTATGGCAGCTTGTTGTTTCCAATATATGTTTTTTACAAGTCTAAGGTCTTTCCCATCAATTTGTAGATCTTCAAGCATCCTTATCATGTTGACATGTCTCACTTTATCAAAAGCCTTTGTGTAGTCAATAAAGCAAAGGTGTAGATCTTTGTTTACTTCTATAGAACGTTCGATTACGGTTCTCAGTATATACACAGCATTTACTGTACCCTTGCCTACTACAAACCCACATTGTTCTTCTCCTATTTCAGGTTGTATTTTCCTCCTAACTCTTTGCATGATAATTCTTAGCAAAATCTTCGTGATGTGACTCATTATACTAATTGTTCGATGTTGATCACATTCCAAGGCTCCTGATTTCTTTGGGATTGCAATAAATACAGAATTACATAACTCATGAGGTATATTTCCAGTATCATATATTGTATTAAGCAGACTGGTAACTTTATTCCATATTCTTCTAAAGCATTAATCATTTCTGTTGTGACGCTGTCTGGACTGGGGGTCTTGCCAGATTTCATATGATTAAGAGCATTCTGAACTTCCGTCTTCAAAATTGCTGGCCCTTCATTGTTATTTTGAACAATATATTGTTCGTCTCTGTTATCGTCATAAAGGTTTTTCACGTAATCTGACCATACATGTAAAATCTGATCTTTTTCTATTACGACTCTTCCATCTTTTGTCTTTAGGCAGCCTGCTGATGTACGTGTTCTTTGATTAGTAATCTCCTGAATTCTTTTGTGCATTAGTTTCGCATTTTTACTGTTGTGTTGTTTTTCAATTTCTCTGCAATTTTTCTCAAGCCATGTTTCTTTAGCCTCCTTACATAAGGTTCTGACTTTTCTGTGAATTTCTTCATATTTGGCAGGATTATTCTTGTTCTGTCTTCTTGTTTCCATTAGTTGTAAAATTTCTTCAGTCATCCATGTCTTACGGCCCACTTTCTTTACTTTTGGAATAGTTTTTTCTGCTGCACAACTGAAAACCTGCCCACAAAAGGCATATCTTTAGCTTGGGTGATTCTGGTACACGCACACATTTGGATCCTGGTCAGTGCTACAGAGCTTGTGTTCTATGTTGAGAATTAGAGGATGCTTGGACGTTATTGGGGAAATCCAAGTCCAGTGAAAATAATCCATCAGCATAGCTGATCCAACGTTCATTTTGAATATTTCAGCTGAAAACAGACGGGTATTGCGAGAGATAGATGCAATGTCCAGACTTTTGGAAGTTCTGGCTCAGCCAAGGCTGAATGACCTTCATGTTATGGTAGTCATGGTGCTGCTCCAATTTACTAGAGGACAAGGAAAGTTTGGAGGTAATTTTTTGGCAGCGTACATCTTTGCTTGTCTTTCTGTTTCTCTACTCTTTCTCTTTATTCTCTACTAATTGAAGTCATGGTACCATGGCGACTAGTGAATTGGTCTGCCATCCCCGGGGTCTTTGGTTCAAATCAACATCCCTCATAGAGTGCAGATTAGTGTAAAGATATGTGGCTCATAGAGGGTAGATTGGTGTAAAGATGTGTGGCTTATAGAGTGTAGATTGGTGTAAAGATATGTGGCTTATAGAGTGCAGCTTGGTGAAAAGATGTGTGACTTATAGAGTGTAGATTGGTGTAAAGATATGTGACTCATAGAGTGCAGATTGGTGTAAAGATATGTGACTCATAGAGTGCAGATTGGTGTAAAGATATGTGGCTCATAGAGTGCAGCTTGGTGAAAAGATGTGTGACTTATAGAGTGTAGATTGGTGTAAAGATATGTGACTCATAGAGTGTAGATTGGTGTAAAGATATGTGGCTCATAGAGTGTAGATTGGTGTAAAGATATGTGGCTCATAGAGTGCAGCTTGGTGAAAAGATGTGTGGCTTATAGAGTGCAGATTGGTGTAAAGATATGTGGCTCATAGAGTGCAGATTGGTGTAAAGATATGTGGCTCATAGAGTGCAGCTTGGTGAAAAGATGTGTGACTTATAGAGTGTAGATTGGTGTAAAGATATGTGACTCATAGAGGGTAGATTGGTGTAAAGATATGTGGCTCATAGAGTGTAGATTGGTGTAAAGATATGTGGCTCATAGAGTGCAGCTTGGTGAAAAGATGTGTGGCTTATAGAGTGTAGATTGGTGTAAAGATATGTGACTCATAGAGTGTAGATTGGTATAAAGATATGTGGCTCATAGAGTGTAGATCGGTATAAAGATGTGTGGCTTATAGAGTGTAGATGGTGTAAAGATATGTGGCTCATAGAGTGTAGATTGGTGAAAAGATATGTGGCTCATAGAGTGCAGATTAGTGTAAAGATGTGTGGCTCATAGAGCGCAGATTGGTTGGTGTAAAGATATGTGGCTCATAGAGTGCAGATTGGTTGGTGTAAAGATATGTGGCTCATAGAGTGCAGATTGGTTGGTGTAAAGGTATGTGGCTCATAGAGTGTGGATTGGTTGGTGTAAAGATATGTGGCTCATAGAGTGCAGATTGGTGTAAAGATGTGTGGCTCATAGAGTGTAGATTGGTGTAAAGATATATGGCTACAGCCATAAACCCAGTAGGCCTGATGGCATGAAAAGTGGTCCTTATCTTTTTACCATTACCGTATCCCAAATATTCATATATCGCCGTATCCCAAATATATAAATATATATATATATAAAGGAGAAAATGATTGCAGATAAAGCACACACAGAGTGTGAGAGACGTAAGATGATGCAAAATGGTGGAAGTGACCATGTTTTCACATGCACCTACTGTGGGCAAACATTTGCAGCAAAAATTGGCCTTACCAGCCACACTCGCCACCGCCATGGATCGTAGTTATTAAGCCTTTTTAAAGCACAGTGTACCAAACTATCGTCTGTCAAGACGGAAAGGTGCCAATGTAATGTAAATCCCAAATATGCTTTGAGCCTAATACCATATCCCAGATATTCCATGAGGTCCTTTAGTTTACCTTTTTCTTTGCCTTACCCTGCTTTATTAAACATCTGTTTTAGATCTATTAAGTATAAAATCATTGAGGAAGATGAGAGTTGTACCTTGTTGCCTACAAGAGTATACATATGATCACATGGCCTGCAGCCATTTTATATTGACTACACAATCATAATACATAGGAATATTGCCTTTACTCCCTGTTCTGTCGCCCTGCTACTGAGTTGAGTGCATAGAGCGACACTGTGAGCTGTGAATTTCGTGTGGAGTGTTTTTACATCTGTCTGCAGTTGTTTATGGCATGAACTGTATGTTCAGAAAAATGGCGCTGAACTAACTGGGTCACCTTATGCAGTAATATGCAGCTGCTGGTTTTCTAGTGACTGCCGCTTCTCTCGACCTGTGCAGGCTGTTGGTTTGTTGAGACTCCTGTCTCTTCCACTTTTTACACAGGGCAGTGAGGAGCATTTAGTGTTACATTCACTGGCACAGGATCCGAGCATAATGGGGCGACACTTTGCCGTGCAGTTAGAACTGCAACTAACTAACTCCCTGTGCATGTTGTAAAAGGTTACTAAAGAACGTTGGTCTGTGTCTGGCTATCTCACACCATAAAAAATAACAGACAACATTCAACCAACCATAAACTGACATTCAAGGGGGCTTGGCATGCATTGTTGTGGCCTATACTAAAGTAAGAAATTGCTTTCATAGGACACATTTTGGTTTTTGTCTACAAAATCCTTAAAAAAGCTGTGCAAATTGACCGTGCAGTGTTACGTAATAACAAATGAAACCATGTTTTGTAAATTACATTGACTATTTAAATGACAGAAATCTACAATCCAGCTAGTGAGTCAACCATTAAACCAATCAACTATTGCTTCAATCAACTGACCATCTATCAGTGCACCGATCCTGCTAATTGTCCATTCATCTAAATATTCAATAACCATTCAGTAATGAATTCATCCAAATGTTCATCCAAACAATCAGTCAACATCCTACCAATAATCTATACATCCAAATAATTTGCCATTAAGTGTATGGAGATATGCCGTGGAAATACATGATCACCCTGATAGACCCACCATGCCATGGAAGAGGCAATGGATATCCCACATCTGATATTCCATTCAACAAGACAGTCGGTATAACTGACTTTCTATAGTATAGTATAGTATAGTATAGTATAGTATAGTATAGTATAGTATAGTATAGTATAGTATAGTATAGTATATAACTAACATACCTATTTGAGCTGACATGACTGATATGTCCAGGCCATGCTGGTGTATGTGAAAATGACAGAGCTGATTTGCTGGCAGCAAGAGGAACCATCCATTCATCATCATTTAATTGAATAACCATCCAATCATCCAATCTATTAATTGAACAAATAATCATCCATTTATTTAAGTTTTAAACAAACAACCATCAACAGATTGGTGTAAAGATATGTTGCTCATAGAGTACATATTGGTGTAAAGATTTGTTGCTCATAGAGTGCAGATTGGTGTAAAGATATGTGGCTCATAGAGTATAGATTGGTGTAAAGATATGTGGCTCATAGATCCAATCCAATCCATTACTTGAACAAGCAATCATCCATTCATACATTTTTTTAAACAATCAATCATCCATTCAATCATTAGATAAACAAACAACCATCCATTCAATCATTAATTAAACAAACAACCAACCATTCAATCATTAGTTAAATTATTCAATCCATTAGTTAAATTAGTTAAGCAACAAGCCATTCATTAGTTAAACAAACAGCTATCCATTCATCCAACCAATCAGTTAAACAAGCAACCATCAACACATTCATCCAGTTAGCTAAACAAGCCAATTAAAAATTAAAGATGAGAGAATCATCTTCATTGCATTGGGTTTGTACCTCATCTGCAAGTGCATGGCACAAAACATGATCTCTGTAGCTCCAGCAATGACCTAGGTCTTCCAGAAAAATTGCACTTATCACTTTAACAATGCAGTCTGAAAACAAACCCACAATCTTTATAGTGCAAGGCAGACAACTTGACTATTTCACTGTGGAAACCCCCGGTTAAACAAGCAACTATCCATTAATCGAACTCATCAGTTAAACGAGTAACCATCCACCCACCTACCTACCCACCCACCCACCCATCCATCCACCCATCTCATGTAACATGAATATCTTGTTGACAGCTGATAAGAGATACTGGAGCCCTGAAGCAGTTTGTGGCACTGATAACTGACACAGCGATGCCAGAGGATGACACAAAGAAAGGCGAGAAGAAAACGAGTTCTAGGGTTGGCAAGAAAGGCGGTAAAGAAGGTTAGAAAAATATAAATCTAATATACTCTCTGTATTTTACTAATTTGACTGTCTGTCCATTTGTCTGCCTGTCTGTCTGTATGTCTCATCTCTGTCTGTCTCTTTCTGTCTACCTATATGTCTGTTCATCCATTAATCTGTCCAGTCTCTCTGTCTGTCTCATAACACTTTAGTATACATTCTTTATGCTCACAGCATTCATATTACTATGTGAATGTATCATGTATAATTATATGACATATAATTGATGTATGAAAGATGAGTGGTTGCAAGGTCCAAATGTAAGAAGGGCCTGTATGCCTAATTTCTGATCTTTTGAAAAGAAAATTGTTTGTTTGTACTTTACCTCTCTCTCGCTGTCTCTGTCTCTGTCTATTATTATTATTATTAATACTTATTTGTTCAGTTTTCAGTTACTTTTCTAAAGCTATTTCGGAAATGTCATTTAATTATGTTAATCTGTGTAAAATAAAACTATATGTATGGAGAGTTTTTAAATAATCATTTATACCAATATTCTATTGGATTTAATTTTGTCAGTGCTGTCTAGTATATATTTTTCGCAATGGAAAGAACTAAAAAAAAATACCTGTGTATAAAGAGGTGAGGAAGAGATGTCACTGGATAGGACGTACGTTGAGAGAAAATCTGACTACAGAATAACCAGAAAGTCCTTTATCTGGAATCCACATGACAAATGAAATAGAGGAAGAAGAACTAAATCACACAGAGAAGAGAATTAGAAATAGATGAATAATATGGGGAGGACCTGGATAGGGCTGCATGAGATAGCAAAAGATAGGACGGCTTGGAGTGAATTTGTTGAGGACCCCTTTCCCTTTGAGAGATAAAGGGGAGAAGAAGACCAAGAGGGAATTCAGATGGTTATGCTAATTAAGTGTACAAACCATGTTGTTGTACATGTGGAGTCATGTCAGAAAATAAAGGACCCTTTGACACACCTCAAGGCACACTGGGCTTATGGTTTTGTTGTTGTTGTTTTTTTTGCATATCCTTTACAGGACATCGCTGTCAACACCAGCATCTTTCAGCTGTATGTTGATTTCTTGGCAAGATTACGCTCAGTAGTTTGCCATTGCTTTCTGAGCTGCCGGCTCACATATCCCGTAAGTTACCAATGCGATTCGAACCACTGCTGATTCTCACCGTCATCACGCCACCCACGAGAGTATACGAGATTACGGAAAAGAGTCAACCTCTAAGCCACGAAGCTGGCTTTGCTAGACACATATTTATAGACCAATCGGCTTCCGATGGGCAAATGGCCAGTATCATGCCAGCTGCTTTGTTCTTCCCAAGGGATTTCTTGGTGTCCATTTTAGACTTGGTCAGCCTGGGAACCTAGGTCAGTTGTCAAATTCTGAATCTGCCCCAGTGTCAATCGAACCACTGACCACTAGGCCTGGGGCGAGTGTCTAGTTACTACACTGTCACAGCTCCCAGTCTTTAAAGGTAGAAAAACAACATTTATAGAGGCCAAGAGCTGGTAAACTCTTTTCTTGCTCCAATTTAGAGAGCATTGATTATGTGGTAACTAGGGCCCATGCCTCTAGCATGGTGGTCCTGGGTTTAAATTTCCTTTTATATGGACATTTTATGTGCTACCAAATGGCTCCAGAGTCATAAAATGGTTCTTGAACATACTTGAACATTTTCATGAAAATTTTGTGGCTGGGCGATAATGACCACATCGTTCATTTAATGCTATTTGGTTTTAAAATATGGGCCTAGATCATATCCCTAACTGTCGCAATGACAAAGAAACAGGGCTCTTCACCTTTTGCCTGAGCCAGTTACATTATTCTTGAGATTGCTATTTTCCCACAGAGCACAGGGGGTTCAAAGTTACATCGTTGTGTATGTTTTATTCCCTTGTGTTTGGGGCTCATAAAGGAGGCAAAGAATAGCAACACTGTAACCTACCATACATGTTGCAGGATGATGACTAAGGGTTGGTGTGGAACTGGCTACCTCATCCTGCACAAAACTTTAGCTGCAAAATGCAACCAATCATGAACAAGTCTACTAAATTAGTTACAAAATCCAACCAATCATAAACAAGTCTACTAAATTAACTGCAAAATCCAACCAATCAGAAGAAAGTTTGCAACGGGCTTGGCATGAGTCTTTTGAGGGCCTGTTCCCCATTGGGATATGAAAGGTAGAAAAGGAAGAAGAGGAAGAAGAAGAAGAAGAAGAAGAAGAGAAGAAGCAGAAGAAGAAGTGTATGTTTTATTCATGTCTACATCTTTGTTTTCCATTTCAAACCAGGCAAGGGTAGAAAGGACGATGATAACAAAGAGGATGCAGCTGCCTCTGGTGAATCTATCATCCCCACTTTACCTGATGTCAAAATGTGTGCAGCCAGAGCCATTGCTAGGTCGGCAAGAAATGGTATGTGTGTTTGGGGGAGGTTGGCATGAAGAGAGAAAACTTTGGCTGAAAACAGCAGACAATATTAATTGTATGTGTGCCTGTTTAGATTAGGGCCTCATGATTGCATGCATGTGTCTTGTCTGTCTTGGTCTCTCTCTGGTGTGTGTAGGTTTGTGTGTGGATCTTTCTGTCTGGCTGTCGCTCATATCATTGTAAATCAATGCAAAGCTAGTGCTATGCTGTTTCATGACCAGGTAACACCCTACTATTGCCTGTCGTCAGATATGAACGGTCCAGTACAAGTTGTGCTCACTCCGCTGGCTTCTGAGCTTGGAGAGGGAAAGGCAAACTCTGCAACACAAACCCCATGGTGATGATACGTTGGTATTGGGTTAGAAGGAAAGTCTATGTCTCAGCCTCACTCCTTTAGATGTTTATCCTTTTCAGGGCTCAAGCAACCTAGTTTAGAGCATTCACCTGCCAACCATCCAGCGAACCATCCAGCCAATCAACCAACCAGCCAGCCAACCAACTATATCACTCCTTAAATGCTGTTTGGTCACAGAAACTGACATTCAATAAGGCTGTCACGTGTGGAATCTTCGTTGGAAGATAAAGAAAGGGATGGTACATGTGTTGGAATACCCTGAGTGCTGACATGCTGATACTTGATTTCATATTTATCCACCTCTTGAAATGGTCATGGAAACTGCTCGCCTAGCATATCCCAAAAATGCCTTAATTGTGTGTAAATGGAATATACTTTATAACTTAATAATTACTTATGTTTTAATAATTCTTATTTTGATTTCTTCTAGCTTTTCTCTTTGTTTACATATTTCTAGCTGTATTTGTTTTTATTAATGTTTATTTCTACTTCTTCTTGATTTTCTGTTTGTTTATATGTGATTTAAGCTGTATTTGTTTCAATAATGTTTATTTCTATATCTTGTAGTCTTTCTGTTTGTGTATATGTGACTTCAGATGTAGTTGTTTATATGTGCTTTCAGCTGTAATTGATTATATGCCATTTCAGCTGTATTTGTTTCTTTGTGATTTCAGCTGTATTTGATTTTATGTGTTTTCAGCTGTAAATCGCAAGTTATTGCACGAGCAAGAGGCAGAAAAAATGTTGATACATTTACTCAATATTGACGTTGCTGACGTGCAAGCATCTGCGGCCCTTGCATTAGCCATTATCAGTGAGCATTTTACTGCCAGAGACTCAATCAGACAGTGGGGTAAGTGATCGTCTGATTAATAGAGACTCAATCAGACAGTGGGGTAAGTGATCGTCTGATTAATAGAGACTCAATCAGACAGTGGGGTAAGTGATCGTCTGATTAATAGAGACTCAATCAGACAGTGGGGTAAGTGATCGTCTGATTAATAGAGACTCAATCAGACAGTGGGGTAAGTGATCATCTGATTAATAGAGACTCAATCAGACAGTGGGGGTAAGTGATCATCTGATTAATAGAGACTCAATCAGACAGTGGGGTAAGTGATCATCTGATTAATAGAGACTCAATCAGACAGTGGGGTAAGTGATCATCTGATTAATAGAGACTCAATCAGACAGTGGGGTAAGTGATCATCTGATTAATAGAGACTCAATCAGACAGTGGGGTAAGTGATCATCTGATTAATAGAGACTCAATCAGACAGTGGGGTAAGTGATCATCTGATTAATAGAGACTCAATCAGACAGTGGGGGTAAGTGATCATCTGATTAATAGAGACTCAATCAGTCAGTGGGGGTAAGTGATCATCTGATTAATAGAGACTCAATCAGACAGTGGGGGTAAGTGATCATCTGATTAATAGAGACTCAATCAGTCAGTGGGGGTAAGTGATCATCTGATTAATAGAGACTCAATCAGACAGTGGGGGTAAGTGATCATCTGATTAATAGAGACTCAATCAGTCAGTGGGGGTAAGTGATCATCTGATTAATAGAGACTCAATCAGACAGTGGGGTAAGTGATCATCTGATTAATAGAGACTCAATCAGACAGTGGGGTAAGTGATCATCTGATTAATAGAGACTCAATCAGACAGTGGGGGTAAGTGATCATCTGATTAATAGAGACTCAATCAGTCAATGGGGGTAAGTGATCATGTGACTGGTAGTTAGTAAATCAGACAGTGGGGTACGTGACTGTTTGATTGATAGAGACTCAAGCAGTCAGTGGGGTTATTAATCATCTGATTGGTAGAGGCTCAATCAGTCAATGGGGTAAGTGATAATTTATCTGTTGGAGACTCAATCAGACAGTAGAGTAAAATCAGTCCAACTGGTAGAATCTCAATTAGAATGTGAGATTCATTCACAAAGTGAGATTCAGTAAGAAATCAAGGTACAATCAATCTAACTGGTAAAGACAGTGGCGTAAAATCAATAACATAAGTGATATTCCATCAGAAAGTGTGATAAGTGAGATTCAGTGAGACAGTAAAGTTAGTGACAAAGTAACTGCTAGAGATTGTCAGGCAGTTGGCCTAAGTGATAATCTCCGAAAAGAGATTCAGTCAGACAGTGGGGTAAATGATAGTCTGACTGGATAGATATTCAATCAGAAAGTGAGATGTGTGAGATTCAGTCATACAGTGAAGTTAGTGATAATTTGACTGCAAGATATTCAGACAGTGGGATTAAGTGATTATTTGACTGCAAGATATTCAGACAGTGGGATTAAGTGATTATTTGACTGCAAGAGATTCAGTCAGATAGAAAAATAAATTAGGCAATTCTCCTAGAAACAAATAAAAACTGCAAATATATTAGAGTAATTAGATAGTTTATAGTTAATTAGTAAGTTCACTAATTTGTTAGTCATTCAATCAGTTAGTTGGTTAGTTAGTTATTAGTAAGTTAGTTAGTCAGTCAGTCAGCTGGTCTGTTAGCTAGAGTTAGAGTCAAGAACTGATGTCACATCACTTGGGACATTCCCATATGCGCCCCATCCTCATTGTCAATAACAAGCGAGGAGTCCCAATACCCATGCCATGACCTGCAATCTAATTATGTGTCTGTCTAGCCTTTCCTCTGAATACTGAGTGCTGGCCAGATCCTCTGGTCAGTCCAGGCTGCACCATTCTCTCCAGGCCATGATGGTGTATCTGCTCTTCCACACTATACACTGGGTTCCAAAGGATTGTGACCACGTCTGACTTATCGTATATGCCAATACCCCACCCAGCCGTGCATATCCAGCCAATTTGGCTAACTGCTCATTTCCCATCACCCTGTGGAACTGATGTAACTGATGCTAAATAGATGATTATATATTTTACATTACTTTTGAAAGAAAGAGTTACAAGATTTCATGCACATGTAAAATGAATCAAGCAACGCCTAAAACTGTTGTACATATACATTCTGAATGAGTTAACAAATTAGTATTAGTACATGAAACAGTGGGAGCCTGGGTAGAACAGTGGCTAGATGCTTGCCTGATGGTCCATGGTCATATATTTGTGTTTGCATTGAGGCAGAGTTTTAACATTTACCTGGACTCTCAGGTCAACCCAGTTTACAATGGTACCAGTAAAAGTCTTGGGAGGTTAAGCCAGCTGATGTAATATTGATCACATCATCCCTTCTAGGCCCATATAACCATTATGCCTTAAAGCATGCAAAATTACTTGACTTACTGACATAGGTATACTACTTTTGCCTGTCTGCCCTGGTGTAGGTGGCCTCTCCCCCCTTCTGAAACTCCTCAGGTCAGACAATGGAGAAGTCAAGGAATCAGCAGCTCTAGCCTTGGCTAATTTAACAACTGGAAACTCTCAGAACTGTCTGTAAGTGGCTGGGCTTCTTGGCCTCATTGACTACATGGGGCCATTTTTCTGTGTGTGTGTTGTAACAATTTTACCTCTTTGGTCATGATGTTATAAAACCAAAGTGTTAAACATATGATGTATGTATGTTATAACAATCTTGCCTCTTTGGTCACAATGTTATAAAAACTAAGTGTTTTGATATATTTATGTGGTGGAAAGAGTAACCTCTTTGGTCATTATATAAGGGGCATTCATTTGAAATCCGGCCGTGCCGCACCGCGCGTAATTGCGTACATTGAACATGATCATGTCATAGTCATGTGATAAGTACTGACCAATAAATAAAAGAGCAAGTGCTTATCGTCTCATGATGCAGTAGGTTCTGTTTCTGACCATTGAGAAAATGGCCGGGTTGATCCAAAATCCGTCCAGAGAAGCTCAAAGAGCGGTGATTCAGTTTCTTTCATTTGAAGGATGTCGACCAGTAGACATTCATTGAAGAATGCAAGGCAGCGTACGGTAACAAATGTATGTCAAAGACAACAGTGACAGACTGGGCACGAATGTTTCGGAATGGATGTCAGTTCACGACAGATCTTCAACAGCCGGGTCAAGCACATATTGTTGCAACAGAAAAATCCATCGCCAAAATTGATGCAGCAGTACAGATGAACCATTGTCGAAGCATACGTTTGCTAGTGAAAGAATTTGATGTGTCATTTGGGACCATTCAAAAGGCCGTTCGTAAGAAACTGCAATATCGGAAGGTGTGTTCACAGTAGGGTACCACGGATGTTGACCAACCACCAAAAAGAGGAACACATGGGATGGTGTTTGAACCACTTGCTGTGTTACAGAGTGGAGGGTGATACATTTCTCTTCCATATAGTGGCAGGCGATGAATCATAGGTGTCACCACTTTGAGCCGAGCAGCAAAAGAGAGAGCATGCAATGGAAGCATGCTGGATCACCAAAAGCCAAAAAATTTAAGTTACAGGTTTCCGCTGGTAAGGTTATGCTGAGCGCATTTCTTTATCATGAAAGGCTATTGTTGGCCGACTTAAAAAAACCTGGTGTCAACATCAACTCTACCCACTACTTGCAAACACTAGACAAGCTTCAAAAAGCCATCAAGAATAAACGACCCGGCATGCTTTCTCGCAGTGTGATTTTGTTGCATGATAATGCTCGTCCGCATGTCACAAGGATTGTGCAGGAAGCATTAGTAAGGAAAAAGTGGGAAATTCTGCAACATCCAGCCTTTAGTCCTGATTTGTCACCATGTGATTTTCATTTATTCGGACCTCGAAACAAAGCTCTCAAGGGGCAATGATTTCACACAGATGCAGACGTAATGAATGCGGTAAACACTTGGTCAGTGAGCAACCACATTCCTTTTTTGCGGATGGCATTCGCCACCTACCTAAGCAATGGGATGCTTGCCTGAATGCCTACGGCGACTTCTTCTGACCAACCCATGGTGCATAATTCATTCAAAATGAATGCTTTGTTTAATTCTACCACACCTGTTAATATTTCTTTCATGCTTTTGTAATAAAGCCATTGGAACGGGTTTCAAATAAATGCCCCTAATAATAAAAAGGAAATGTTAAACACCGGTCTCTGTGGCTAAGGGCTTGTGGACACGATGCGTAAGCCCGTTTACCCGCATTTGAATCACAGCTGCGACCGATTTGGCAGCAGACCACGTTGCGCTGAGTTTTAATATGTTGGTAAGGGAGCTGGTTGTTCAGAAAGCAATGGCAAACTACTGAACGTAAACTTGCCAAGATATCAACAACAGCAGTAAAATGTTGGTGTTGACAGCGATCCTGTAAATAGGATATGCAAAAATAAAATGTTAAACATATGATATATATATGCATGAGAATTGGAAGCGGTTCGAGTCGCGCCAGTGACTTATGAGAGTATGGAGCTGGTCGCTCAGAAAGTTGTGGTGTGCTGATGAGCGTAATCTAGCCTAGGAATCAACATACAGCTGAAAGATGCTGATGTTGCCCGCAATATCCTGAAACAGGATGGAAACGCGGGAAAAAAAAATAAATTAAAAAAAAAATATATATATATATATATAATAAAAATCTAACCGCTTTGGTCACAATAAATGTTGTTAAACATATATATATGTACATATTTGAAAATTAAAAAATTAAAAAATTCTGCCTCGATGTGGATTCAATGACATTACTTCAGAGCTTACAGGCAGGCATCAAGCCACTACACTAACACCACTCTTGTTCAGTGACTTATGCCTGATAAATATGGCAGGAATTCCACTGAAACATCATATGCTTCACATTCAGTTTTCATCACATCATGATGACAGAGGCTAAATTTTCAAATATGTACATATATATGTTTAACAACATTTATTGTGACCAAAGCGGTTAGATTTTTATTATATATATATATAAGTGAAGACAGCAGGTGTGTAATTGACCACATCACTGCTTGAATGCTAGTGGGTCTTTAAAAGTATGGGTGGAAGATCATATCCACAATGTGCCTAAGGCGTGTAAAGAATCCTTTACTTTGTTTACTTCACAAAGTCCCAAAACAAGGCTTCTAATCTCAAGAGACATCATGTTTTACGATCATAAAACCTGGCACTGTATTTTATGCCCGGTGAAGATCAAAGACACACATTTAGTTCATTTATTACAACAAAAAAGACAGATGTTCTAGTATACATTTCTTGTGGATATATCTGTCTAGTTCGATGTTATTTTATAGACGTGTATGCTTTCATGCATGTACACATCAGTGTCAATGTGTGTTCATGTATGAATGCACATAAGTTTATGTTTGCTTGCGTATATTTTGTTTCTGTGTATACAAGTGTGTATGTGCACACAAGTGAGAGTGAGTGAATCAATGTGTGAGTGAGTGAATCAATTTGAGAGTGAGTGAATCAATGTGATAGTGAGAGAATCGATGTGTGAGTGAGTAAATCAATGTGTGAGTGAGTGAATCAATGTGTGAGTGAGTGAATCAGTGTGAGAGAGTGAATCAATGTGTGAGTGAGTTAATCAGTGTGAGAGTGAGTGAATCAATATGAGAGTGAGTGAATCAATGTGAGAGTGAGTGAATCAATGTGTGAGTGAGAGAATCAATGTGAGAGTGAGTGAATCAATGTGTGAGTGAGTGAATCAATGTGCACGTAAGTGAATCAATGTGAGAGTGAGTGAATCAATGTGTGAGTGAGTGAATAAATGTGTGAGTGAGTAAAAACCAGAGGTCATAGAACATTCATACTTTGTAATGAAATAGATCAGCATGTCCAAATGGATAAGAGCACTAGTTCTTAAACATTCAGTGTGCTGATGCTGAGGTAACGGGTTCATCTCCTGCACCGGTCAGTTGGACTATAATGTTGACTTGTTGTTCTTCACTTGGGGATACTGGGAAGGTAACCCGGCTAACAAATGCCTGAAGAAGTCAGATATGTCGGCCAAAAGGTTTGCAGCTCTGCTGTAAACAGGCACAATGCAATTAGTCTAAAACAACATTCTGGATGAATGCAGAAGAATAAGAAGACTTGGGGAAATAAATTACAAGTACCATTGAAGTCGGAGTAGGTTTGCATGCACACATACATACATTTACAGATGCATCTTATATCAAATGTCATTAAACACACACACACGCACGCACACACGCATGCATGCAGATGCACACACACATGTACACACACACGCTCACCTGCCCACTTGCCCACTCACTCACTCACTCACTCACTCACATATATATTCATATGCAAATAGATAAGAGCGCGCGCGCGCACACACACACACACACACACACACACACCACACACACACACACACACACACACAAATATGTACATTTACAGGTAGAAATTATTAAAGGGTTAAAGGCACAATGATAGATTTTATTGCACCAGGTTTCACCCCTCTGGCTTGGTTTCTCCCTAGAGAACAGCAAGCAGCCTGCCATGAACATTGCACAAACTCTTCAGCTCCACTACCACCCTCATAATTTTCAAGGAAAATTTAACTTGTGGTCCAAACGACGCAGTTAGACAATGAACTCAGAACTTCCAGAGTGCAAGGCAAATATTTTAACCATTTTGCCACCATGACTCCAGGCATCTGAATAACTCTTAATGGATGTGATAGTGTTTCACTGTATGTGCAAGTTTTATTAAGTCAGGCTTTGTGCTATGGAGAGGTACAGGGTGTTTGAAAAGTCTCACTACACATTCTATGTAGAACTGCTGTTTGTTGGAGATTGTTTTCTGTCTTGCAAACGGAAAATATACTCTCCAACAAACAGATGTTTTACATACAAAGTGTAGTGAGACTTTACGAACACTGTCTAACTCCAACCATGGCATGGTTGTAGTTGTGCCTTGTTTTGAAGCACAATGAAACAAACTATCGTCTGTCAAGATGACAAGATGCCAGTGAGGGATTAAGACATTTATTAAAAGAACCTATGAAAAGATGCTTGAATGGACGTTTGCATTGGGTACACAAGATTTGTGTTTGTAACAAGTGCCGCATTTCTGCTGTATTTTGTTCAGTGAGTTGAGAAACATGGGAGGCATTGAAACCCTTATCTCGAGTCTCCATGAAGTTAGAGAGGAAATTGTGGCCAGTGCAGCTTGTGCCCTGACGAATTTAGCTCAGGATGAGACACTTCGTTCTGAGGCGCTGGCTCAAGGCGTTGTAACAGCACTCATAGAACCTCTACAGTCACAGTAAGTTCCTTTCTACTATACTTCTATCTACAGTTATTACTTAGTTTTTAATCATTAAATTGACACTCAGAAAGTGAAATTGGTTAGATTTGGAAGAACGCAATCACAAGTGATAAAATGGACTCTGCGACTATGAAGCACCAAGAAAAAACTAATACAACTTTTTAGTTACATGTACATTAAAGGGTGTCGCGCTCAACCCCAGAATTCTTTGGCTGTTTGTGATTTAATTGGTTAGTTTGCCATTGCTTTCTGAAGGACCTATGCTCATACTCTTGTTAAAAATAAACACAAGACAGTCTGCTTCCAAATCACCTGAAGTTGATTTAAAACCTGGTATGCATTATTGCGAATTGCATTCACTACCCCTTCACCGCTGATGCTGGATACAGATACGACTACATTTAAAAAAATATAAAAAAGTTACCTAACTGAGGTCCTGGAGACGCCTAAATCCCAGTGAACAAATGTCTAAATTGAGGGCATTAGCTCTAGAGAATACTGACTGGAAGTGACGTAGTTAATAAAGTATAAGTCAAAGGGAAATTGTGGGGAAAGGTCAGTCTTACGGGGAAGTCATGAGTTGCATGAACGTAGAACAAAGTAAGTGGAGCTCACACAAATAGAAAAGTGAGAATGTTGGGATAGACAAGTAAGAGATAAGATGATCAGATTATTAGGGGAGCAAGCAGTGCATGGTTAATTTTTAAAAATAATCCGTCTTAAGGGGGATTAAAACACATGACCGTCGGACTAGCATCACGTCACTGGCCACTGCACAATACAGGACTGACTATTGATTTGCCCTTGTGCAAAAAAGATTAGGGATCAGGTTTACAATCCATTTGGGCATTGTCTGTTGACAATGAAATACCTAAAATCCGGGAATTGTTTTGGAGTGTTGAGAATGAAAAATTTAACACACAAAAATTCTCGGTGGGCTATGGTGGATGCTTATGTCTTGATTTGATTTCAGTAAGATTGACATATATTTTCTGTAATTGTTTTACATATTCTTTTAGCATCTGTTGTTTAAGTCTTTACTGAAACAAAAGTTTTAAATTTTTATAAAGAATAAAAAACAAATGCTGTAATATTAAACGTGAATGGAAAAATATGCAAAATTCATGTTTTATGTCTTGAGGACTGGTGCATCCAGTATTCCATATTTATATGTTTAATGTGAATAAATGGAGAATATTTAGTCGGTTCTCTACACTGGCTAGCATGCTTGTCTGCCAGCCTGGTGGTTTGGGTTCAATGGTGGTCTTGGGTTCAATGGTGGTCTTGGGTTCAATGGCAGTCTTGGGTTCTTTTTTTCTTTTTGGGCTCGTTCGCTGTGAACTCAAGCATAGTCCATGCACACTATTTATAGCAGTGATTGACTGAATTTTGTGTGTGGATTAGCTTTCCCTATTAACAGTGTCCCTCACCATCAGGCGAACCCACTCTGACTTCAGAGGTACTTGTAATTGACATCCCAAGTCAACGACGACAGGTCAACATTTTAGTCCAGCTGTCTGGTGTAGGGGTTGAAACGCTTACCTCAGCATCAGTGTCTTGGATTCGATGGTGGTCTTGGGTTTGAATTTGCATCAGGGCTAAAATGGGTTCCAGGAGATGTCTTGGGAGAGTAAAAGTGGCAAAATGATATTGACCACATCAGCCTGCAAGTGCTGGTTGGTCAATACAATTCTGGGGCTAGCACCATATACCCCTCAGTGTGTGTGTGAAAACCTGTCTTTTACTTTACTTCACTATTCTACACTATTTTCTGTGTGGGGGTAGGGAGATGTCAGTTGGTGGGGATGTGTGTGTATGGTTTGGGGATGTGTGAGTGGATGTGCGATGTGTGGGTTGGTGGGGGATTGTGTGCGTGGGTGGGGAATATGTGGTCGATGGAGATGTGGCTGGCAGATGGGTGTTTGGAGGTGTGGGTGGGGAGAGGATGTGTGAGTTAGGATGTGTATGTGGGTGGGCGTGGGATGTGTGGGTTGGTGGGGGGATGTTTGTGGGTGGCGAGTGTATTTTGGTTGGGGGAACAGGTGAGGGCAGTGTGTGTGGGTGGGGGATATGCGGGAGGGGGATGGGTCGGTTGGTGGGGTACGTATGTGTCTCTTGGTGTGCGTGTGTGTGGGTAGGTGGGGGTGTGTGTGTGGTTTTGGTGATGTATGGGTAGGTGGGAGATGGGCCTCATAACATGGTAATTTGCCTTGTTTATGTTTACAACATTCATTTCACAATGTTTATTTTTCTTCCTATGTAAATGTTTAATGCTCTTGATGAACGAAAGACGAGTGATTGGAAGGGCCGAATGTAAGACGGGCCTGCGTGCCCAATTTGTGACCCTTTTATAATAAAGTTGATTTGATTTGATTTGATTACACAAACTGTAAATGTAAAATCTACAAATACTTGATCACAAACTGACTGGCTATTTGTGTGTTTCTATTTGGTCTTCCCAGTAATACAAATGTACAGAGCAAGGCAGCATTAGCTGTGTCTGCCTTTACTTGTGATGCTGAGTCCAGGAAAGAAGTAAGTCTCGGAGACATCCATGTATTTTGGTTCTGTTTATACTCACTGTGTTGTTTCTGTCTTTTTCCAAGCTGTTTTCTCATTCATAAGCAGATCCTATAGTACAAGCCTTCCCTAGTGTGACGAAATGCTAGTTAAAGACTAAATGTCATGGCACGGCAGAACCTAAGCCTTCATTAGCAACTGGTCTAGGATGGAAGCTCCGACAGGCAGACAGTTAGAGCATTGCTTTTCTGATCTGGCAGCTTAAGCAGCTTGTCTTGTTCCAAAAGTATTGGTGTTAACTTGCCTCTGGAATAAACTAGGCAGGCCTAGAGAGGGATCATGCTGCAGGGCAACAGATGGTCTCTAAATTTAGTCCAGTCTGTGTGCAATGGAGGGGTAAAACTCCATTTTACAAACTACCGTCTATTAAGATGGCAAGGTGCCAGTCATTGTTTCTTTGTGATCAATAATAGCTTGTTAAATTATTGGTTTTCTTAGAAGATATTATATGTGGTGAGTGATTGCAGGAAGTCCAGAAATATCTAACTTGGTGTGAAGCTAATCTTCTATTTGTGGATAAAATGCTGTCAACTGCAGTGAGAAAACGAGTGTTAAAGTGTTACATAGAAGCTAATGCTGTTGTATGCACGTGAAACATGGACAGTTAGCAGACAAACTGAGAAACATCCAATGGCAGTGAAAATGTGGTTTCTGAGAGAAATGCGAAGAATACCATGTACGGACAGAAAAATGAATTAGACAATCCTTCAGGAAACAAATGGAAACCATAAAATTATTAGAGAAATTAGACCTAGACAGTCCAGATTTTTGTTTGGGCATATTTTGTTTTGGCTCATTACAAGGAGATATAAATTTGAAAAGTACTGAAAACTAGCAAATTTGATTGGAAATGATCAAAAAGATAAATACCTGGTTGGCCTGGCCACTTGGCATAATAGGGAAAAGAACAAAAACCTTATCCCAGAATGGTGACCATCTGAAATAGCAAATCATAATCACTTATGTCTGTTGGTATGGCATATAATGATGATGATGTGGGATTAAGTATACTTTATTGGTGTTCATTTTCCATTTAACAGGAAATATCCAAATGCATTTCCATAATGAGCATGTAAAAACAGGGCTCTAATTACATAGAGTCAAGGATGAAATGTTTTCCTAACTTTTAGCTCAGGGAATCAGGAGGACTGGAGCCTCTAGTTCTGCTGCTGCATTCTGGAAGCGATGAAGTGCGGAGGAATGCAGCCTGGGCAATCACTGTTTGTGCAGCAGATGAACCTACAGCAATTGAAATCTGCAAGCTGGGGTAAGGATTGTTGTAGACTTGTGTAAAGTTATTGAATCAGAAATGTTGCTGTATGAACCATTAGGATAGCAGCTTGGGATGGTAGATGAACAGATGAATGCAGTTGGCAACTTACAGCTTTGGTGCTTGAGTCAGCATCACTAAACCAAAGATGACTAAGATCCTGTTCCATATTCTAGCTCTGATCCTAGAATTAAGCTGCAGAACCACAGCCTAGCCAGGATCTCACTCCGTCTCCTAATGCTGATCCTAGAATTAGGCTGCAGAACCACAGCCTAGCCAGGATCTCACTCCGTCTCCTAATGCTGATCCTAGAATTAGGCTGCAGAACCACAGCCTAGCCAGGATCTCACTCCGTCTCCTAATGCTGATCCTAGAATTAGGCTGCAGAACCACAGCCTAGCCAGGATCTCACTCCGTCTCCTAATGCTGATCCTAGAATTAGGCTGCAGAACCACAGCCTAGCCAGGATCTCACTCCGTCTCCTAATGCTGATCCTAGAATTAGGCTGCAGAACCACAGCCTAGCCAGGATCTCACTCCGTCTCCTAATGCTGATCCTAGAATTAGGCTGCAGAACCACAGCCTAGCCAGGATCTCACTCCGTCTCCTAATGCTGATCCTAGAATTAGGCTGCAGAACCACAGCCTAGCCAGGATCTCACTCCGTCTCCTAATGCTGATCCTAGAATTAGGCTGCAGAACCACAGCCTCGCCAGGATCTCACTCCGTCTCCTAATGCTGATCCTAGAATTAGGCTGCAGAACCACAGCCTAGCCAGGATCTCACTCCATCTCCTAATGCTGATCCTAGAATTAGGCTGCAGAACCACAGCCTAGCCAGGATCTCACTCCGTCTCCTAATGCTGATCCTAGAATTAGGCTGCAGAACCACAGCCTAGCCAGGATCTCACTCCGTCTCCTAATGCTGATCCTAGAATTAGGCTGCAGAACCACAGCCTAGCCAGGATCTCACTCCGTCTCCTAATGCTGATCCTAGAATTAGGCTGCAGAACCACAGCCTAGCCAGGATCTCACTCCGTCTCCTAATGCTGATCCTAGAATTAGGCTGCAGAACCACAGCCTAGCCAGGATCTCACTCCGTCTCCTAATGCTGATCCTAGAATTAGGCTGCAGAACCACAGCCTAGCCAGGATCTCACTCCGTCTCCTAATGCTGATCCTAGAATTAGGCTGCAGAACCACAGCCTAGCCAGGATCTCACTCCGTCTCCTAATGCTGATCCTAGAATTAGGCTGCAGAACCACAGCCTAGCCAGGATCTCACTCCGTCTCCTAATGCTGATCCTAGAATTAGGCTGCAGAACCACAGCCTAGCCAGGATCTCACTCCGTCTCCTAATTCTGATCCTAGAATTAGGCTGCAGAACCACAGCCTAGCCAGGATCTCACTCCATCTCCTAATGCTGATCCTAGAATTAGGCTGCAGAACCACAGCCTAGCCAGGATCTCACTCCGTCTCCTAATGCTGATCCTAGAATTAGGCTGCAGAACCACAGCCTAGCCAGGATCTCACTCCGTCTCCTAATGCTGATCCTAGAATTAGGCTGCAGAACCACAGCCTAGCCAGGATCTCACTCCGTCTCCTAATGCTGATCCTAGAATTAGGCTGCAGAACCACAGCCTAGCCAGGATCTCACTCCATCTCCTAATGCTGATCCTAGAATTAGGCTGCAGAACCACAGCCTAGCCAGGATCTCACTCCGTCTCCTAATGCTAATCCTAGAATTAGGCTGCAGAACCACAGCCTAGCCAGGATCTCACTCCGTCTCCTAATGCTGATCCTAGAATTAGGCTGCAGAACCACAGCCTAGCCAGGATCTCACTCCGTCTCCTAATGCTGATCCTAGAATTAGGCTGCAGAACCACAGCCTAGCCAGGATCTCACTCCGTCTCCTAATGCTGATCCTAGAATTAGGCTGCAGAACCACAGCCTAGCCAGGATCTCACTCCGTCTCCTAATGCTGATCCTAGAATTAGGCTGCAGAACCACAGCCTAGCCAGGATCTCACTCCGTCTCCTAATGCTGATCCTAGAATTAGGCTGCAGAACCACAGCCTAGCCAGGATCTCACTCCGTCTCCTAATGCTGATCCTAGAATTAGGCTGCAGAACCACAGCCTAGCCAGGATCTCACTCCGTCTCCTAATGCTGATCCTAGAATTAGGCTGCAGAACCACAGCCTAGCCAGGATCTCACTCCGTCTCCTAATGCTGATCCTAGAATTAGGCTGCAGAACCACAGCCTAGCCAGGATCTCACTCCGTCTCCTAATTCTGATCCTAGAATTAGGCTGCAGAACCACAGCCTAGCCAGGATCTCACTCCATCTCCTAATGCTGATCCTAGAATTAGGCTGCAGAACCACAGCCTAGCCAGGATCTCACTCTGTCTCCTAATGCTGATCCTAGAATTAGGCTGCAGAACCACAGCCTAGCCAGGATCTCACTCCGTCTCCTAATGCTGATCCTAGAATTAGGCTGCAGAACCACAGCCTAGCCAGGATCTCACTCCGTCTCCTAATGCTGATCCTAGAATTAGGCTGCAGAACCACAGCCTAGCCAGGATCTCACTCCATCTCCTAATGCTGATCCTAGAATTAGGCTGCAGAACCACAGCCTAGCCAGGATCTCACTCCGTCTCCTAATGCTGATCCTAGAATTAGGCTGCAGAACCACAGCCTAGCCAGGATCTCACTCCGTCTCCTAATGCTGATCCTAGAATTAGGCTGCAGAACCACAGCCTAGCCATAATCTCACTCCGTCTCCTAATGCTGATCCTAGAATACATCATCACAGTCTGTCCAAAATCCTATTTCATCCCCAAATGCTGATCCTAGAATCAGACTGTATCATTACAGTCTGTCCAAGATCCTATTTCATCCCCAAATGCTGATCCTAGAATCAGACTGCATCATTACAGTCTGTCCAAGATCCTATTTCATCCCCAAATGCTGATCCTAGAATCAGACTGCATCATTACAGTCTGTCCAAAATCCTATTTCATCCCCAAATGCTGATCCTAGAATCAGACTGCATCATCACAGTCTGTCCAAAATCCTATTTCATCCCTACAATGCTGATCCTAGAATCAGATGCATCGTCACATTCTGTCTAAAATCCTATTTCATCCCCAAAGTGCTGATCCTAGAATTGTCCATCCATCATGTGCCATACTGATAAACGTGGGCAGTCATTTTTTGCCATCTCACTCGATCACCAGAGTCATGGATCAGTTCTGTGTTCCTGTCTTGACTATGCCATATGGCCAAGCCATCCAGGTATTTACTTCCTGGTCTTTCCCTTGGTCTCTTCCCTTTGATCTTGCCAGTTGTCATCAAGTTCTCCAAGTCATTTTTTCTCGTTTCAATTAATATCTTTTTATTGGTCAGTATATTTTTCATCTTGTAAAAGGCTACCTTCGCAATGGCAATTCTTGTTCTAATCTCTTGTAGGCATCTCCCATCAGATGGTTATTACTGTTCCAAGATAACTGTACCGATTAACTTGCTTAAGAATATTTCCTATTTACTCGTATATCACATTGTGGAATTTCCTTCTTCCCAGTGACAATCATAATCTGTGTCTTCTTACTATTCAATTCTAACGTTAGTTGTTCACTGTGTGCAACAACCGCATCTACTAAATGTTGCAGGTCCTGTTCATTGTCTGCAATCAAGACTATATCGCCTGCATATCTAATGTTATTGATGTATCATCCCCCAATATTGATGAGATTGCAGTACATGATATTCTTGGCATCTGTAAAGAAGGTAGTTTGCCATTGCTGTCCTTCATAGCAGTGACCATACTGGTTGATGACCGTAGCCATTGTCTCCCCAAAAAAAGAGATCCTCTGCCTACTGTTGTGAAGCTGGAGGCCATAACCTACAACTATCTGTTGGCTGCTCTTCAACTTCATCCACCAACTGCACGCATGGCTTCATGTAACCTTTATTGGGGGGCTAAACGGGTACTCCACCTTGTCCAAGGGTTTCCTGTAGTCTAGCGGAGGGAAGGAGACACCTTACTTCACCTGTGATAGGGAATACCCTACCCCACACCCTAGAAGCAGGCTGCATCATAACAGTATGATCAAGATCCTATATCATCTCCAAGGTGCTGATCCTAGAATCTGACTGCATCATCACAGTATGATCAAGATCCTATATCATCTCCAAAGTGCTAATCCTAGAATCTGACTGCATCATAACAGTATGATCAAGATCTTAGTCTTGGCCTGACTGTAGTGATGCAGTCTAATTCTAGGATCAGCATTTAGAGGTGAAGTAGTCTTTGATTAGATTCTAGTGATGCAGTCTGATTCCAGGTTCAACACTTGGAGTGTAGAAGGATCCTGGTTAGACTGGAGGGGTGCAGTCTAATTCTAAGATCATTGCTTGGAGATGGAGTAGTCTCTTGGTCAGACTGTAGTGATGCAGTCTGATGCCAGGTTCACCACTTGGAAGAGTAGAATCCTGGTCAGACTGTAGTGATGCAGTCTGATTCTAGGATCGGCACTTGGAGAGGGAGTAGTCTCTTGGTTAGACTGTAGTGATACAGTCTACAGTGAAAGGACTTTCTAGGTATAATATTCCCAAGTTTTCTAATTGCATGTCATATCTGACTGTAGCATTTTTAAAATGTAGCATTTTTAAAATAAGGGCTCGCTGTTCCCTAGGGACGAAAGCCACCCCATGCGGTTCATCATCCCTGTGTGTCATTGCGATGACTGCCTCTGCTGGTGGCCCTGGTCAGATTCAGTGCAGATACTACACTTTGATCTTAGCCAAAAGGCAGAGAAGCGACTGATTAATCTAAATCTTGTTGTTTTCTTTCCCTAAGTTTTCAATTGCCAGCTGTGTGGTGAAGGGGTTACGAATGCAATTTGTAACACCTTATACCGAGGTCGAAACACAGCTGCGGGCAAATTGGAAGCAGACCACCCTGGTTTCCATACAAAGGTATTGAGTGCTGATTGTTCAGAAAGCAATGGCAAACTACTGAACAAAAACTTACTAAGAAATCGCAAACAGCCAAAAAATGCTGCAGTTGACTGTGATGTTCTGCAAAGGATATGCAATTAAATTTACTCTTTGTATAGTGATTCAATCTTAACACACACCATAGACAAGGACAAATATGTTATGCCTTAATCAAAGTTTGACTGAGTTGTACTTATTAAGGGCTCACCGTGTGTGAGAGCCACATTTTCATTGCAAAAATGGATATGATCTGTTTCAAATATTAACATTTACAATTTTGCTTATAACTATTCATAAATGTGTCATCAAATCTAGCAATAAAAAACACTTCCTTTCTACTGCGGAGAAAATAATCTCCCTTCATACTGGTTAGAGAGTAATTTCCCCCTTTCTGTTACAGAGGTCTGAGTATTCTGCAGGAGATTCAGCTGTCATCATCTAGAAACAGTCCTTTCACCGAAGCTGCACTTCAGAGACTTCTGGACACTAATTTACCTGCCAAATTTTCACTGTACAATATTTTAGGTACATTATTCATTCCAGTTATATATACGAGGGTAAGTTAATAAGTAAGTCACAAATGGCTGTAGAAAAATAACTAAATATGATAACAACTTGAAACCAGTTTATTTTTATACATACATTGTCCCTTTATTTCTCAACATAATTTCCATCAACATTGATGCACTTATCCCATCGTTTTATCAGTCCTCCCAAACCGGCTGCATAGAACTGCGTGCTTTGTTTTCATTTACCTGCCATTCCACAGAACTGTGTGACGTACTTATTGACTCACCCTTGTAACTTTTTCTACCCAGCTATGCACCGCTATACTGGATAAACATTTGTCAGCATAAACACTGAAAACCCACCTTGGCGGGAGACATTTCGTGAATAACGCCGAAGTTGAATGTGAAATGAAAAACGTTGTTTAGAAAACAGAGCACGCAGTTTTATGCAGCCGGTTTGGGAGGACTGATAAAACGATGGGATATGTGCATCAATGTTGGTGGAAATTATGTTGAGAAATAAAGGGACAATGTATGTATAAAAATAAACTGGTTTCAAGTTATCATATTTAGTTATAGTTACCCCCTGTAGATGGCCAGCCCATGGATCGTGCCAATGTTATTAACGTCCTTAAGGATATGTCGAGAACAGAGGACTTTGATGTCAGTGAATCCAAATTGCTGTCTAGGATGAAAGACTTTGGAGTAAGAATTGGTACAGCCAGACACGAGAGGTACATCGGGAAAATGAGGCGCCTTGTCAACCAACACAGAACTGGCATTATTAGCCACCTGACACTGATGCATATGCTGGGGGGAGGATCTGAGCACCTATGGTGGACTTGTCCAGAGTGCAATGAAGATACCCCAACTGATAACTGATAACTGATTTAGTTATTTTTCTACAGCCATTTGTGACTTACTTATTAACTTACCCTCGTATAATACAATTTTAATAATTTTTGTCATACAGTTATGTTGGTAATATCTCTGCAGTGTAACATTCTGCAGTGTAACATAAGTTATGTTGGTAAAATCTCTATTGTGTAACATACGTTATGTTGGTAATATCTCTGCAGTGTAACATAAGTTATGTTGGTAATATCTCTGCAGTGTAGCATAAGTTTAAGGTAGCGGGGTAGGGGTAAGAGGTAAGTCACTGCGGCCTAACAGTGTGCCTTACACAGTCTATAAAAGGTGCTTGAATGTCCTTAATAAGCTACACCGGATACTGAGATCCGCATGGAAACACAAGCATGTCAGCAAGGGGTGGAAGACAGCCAACGGAATCTACATTCCCAAAGAGCAATACTCAGCCAGTATTGCCCAATTCAGAATGATCTCTCTCCTGAACTTCGAGGGGAAAATATTCTTCTTGATCATGGCCAGCCGAATCACGAAATACTTGATGGGGAACAAGTACGTAGAGACAGCAGTTCAAAAATGGGGGATACCTGATGTCCCCGGCTGTCTCGAACACGGCACCTTGATCTGGGAAGCTATCTAGAGTGCGAAGATGAAGAAGGAGGAACTCCACATGATATGGTTGGATCTGGCCAATGCCTATGGGTCAGTGCCCCACCAGCTGTTGTGGCATGCACTCAAGGCTTATTACGTGCCCGAGAACATCATGAAAATGACTGTGAGCTTCTCTCTTTGTTTCTTGACCAAAATGTTCACGACCAGATGGATCGACCTGCAGGTGGGTGTTGCCATGGAATGTACAAGTTTGCCGATATTATTTGTCATGGCCATGCAGGTCATCCTGGATGTGGCATCCGGTTATGCACACGGTCCAAAACTCAGTGAAGGGAAGAACATTCTGCTGCTGAAGGCCTTCATGGACCATATGACAATCCTGACACCGAAGGAGAGTGATGCTCGCAGCATCCTCAGACTGGACAATCTGGTTCGCTGGTACAGGATGAGCTTCAAGCCTAAGAAATCTAGAAGCCTGTCGATCATGAAGGGTAAAGCGGCGGAAAGGTTGTTTGTGGTTGCTGGACAAGCGATTCCCACTGTGGTGGAGGAACCCGCAAAGAGACTTGGTCGTATGTACGACTCAACCCTGAAGGACAGGAACGAGATGGTAGAGATGCAAGAAATGCTGACGAACGGTCTGGGTAACATCAATAAAACCAGGCTGACAGGCAAATTCAAAATCTGATGCCTCCAATTTATGCTTATTCTGAAATTCCTGTGGCCACTGCTGATAGATGATATAGGCACGACCACAGAGAGCACCATGGAGAAGAAGATAAGTATATAAGAAAGTGGCTTGGAGCACCAACATGCCTCACGACTATCGCACTGTACTGCAAGCAGAGGAAGCTCGTCCTCCTGTTCCCGTCCCACATGGAAGAGTTCAAAGCTGAAAAAGCCAGACTCACGATGATGCTGCGCGAGTGTCCAGATGTAACAGTTAGTCCCTCAGTTCCCGCTCTGAGAACAGGAAGGAAGTGGAAAGTCGTCAGCACGGTCGAAGAAGCCCAGGCAGCACTCCAGCTGAAGGAGGTCATGGGCCACACCCAGTCAGACAGAAGGGGGGGTTCGACTACCAAGAAAAATATGTGATGTGGTCCAAGGCATGACCAAGGAACGCAGGTACCTGGTGATTAAGGAGATCCACGAGGGGAGGATTAGTAAAGAGTCCGGAAGGCTGCTCAACAGGCGCAGCAGGCCCAGTGGATGTCGTGGGAAGAGGTAGTGCAGAGATCTCTTACCTAGAATGGCATATGGCGCATGGTACCACTGCACTTAAGTTTTGTTGTCCGATCCCTCTACAATGTCTTGCCATCAGCTGCCAACTTTGTCAAGTGGGGAAAAGCCACTGACCCGTTCTGTCCCCTCTGTACAAAGGTTCAAAACGTTCAGACATGGAACACGTATTGTCTGCATGTAAGGTCGTCCTGACCCAAGGCCGATTCATGTGGCAGCACAACAAAGTCCTTACTGAGCTGGCGGTCATAGTGGATGTAGCCAGAATGAAGGCGAACAAAGAGAGGACCAGGCCGAGGCCGATGGAGATTTCCTTTGCCCGAGCCGGACACGAAATAGACAGAACTGACGACTTGCCGCTTCCAACCATTCTCGATGGTGCTAGGGACTGGGAACTGAAATGATACAAAAGTTTGGCTTGCGACCTGACATCGTACTTAGCTCCTCATCAGCCAAGTGGGTAACGCTGATTGAGCTGACCATCCCGTATGAGTCAAATATTGAGGAGCAGCATGCGTACAAACTGAAGAAGTACGAAGACATGGTCGCTTGTCTTAAACTGGAAGAGTACACTGTCAGGCTATTTGCCGTTGAGGTAGGTGCCAGAGGTCTAGTCTCCCACTCCGTGTATGATGTGCTAAAATGAATGGGCATGAAAGGACAGGCAAGAACTCGGGCCCAAAGACAACTATGTGAGGCAGCCGAAAAAGCCTTGTGCTGGCTATGGAATTGTCGGAACCTGAAGAGGGATGAGTCTCGAATCTAGTATGGTTAAAAGCGGTAATTGCAGAATTACTAACAATCTCTCAACCAAGACCATGAACTTGCAATGTCTCGTGTCAGCTCTTTAGCCTTTCCTCCGAGCATGGGTGGTGAATCTGAGTGCAGTCAACCATGTAAATGTCAGCTGAAGTCCAACGTCCATAACATAGCAGTAATCGGCCGTAAGTCACACTCACCCAGCTGCAGAGACCAAGAGGTGGGTCCAAAAACATAAAGGATGAACTGGCTTCCTAGTAGAGTGCGGCGCCATGAACGGGGCACGAGGAAGGAATACGGCAACGGAGACGAATGGAGGTGATAGAGGCCATGGCTTGGGAAGAAGCTGGCTCCCCACAACTACTCGTGCTAAAGGGCAATCACAGGCTGCATAGACTTTCCTCACTGAGGGAGGGGAGGCTTAGAATGGACATGGTAACAGCAAAGGAACAAGCACAACAATAAGGACAACGAATGTGACTGAATGTCTCCATGGCAGCGGAATGACCCGGATGAAACAGCCCCCCCCCCCCCCCCCCCCCCAGAGAGTGTTAAGGGTTTAATGGTTCAAAACACTTGGGGAAGGGGGTACCCTTCTGATGATCAGAAGCCCCCTGCCGTGTTTGCTCTGCGGCAGAGTTTTTATCTCTAACTATGCAGTATAACATAAGTTGTGTTGGTAATATCTCTACAGTATAACATATGTTATGTTAGTAATATCTCTGGAGTGTAACATACATTATGTTAGTAAAATCTCTAAAGTATAAAATAATTAAGTTATATTGGTAATGTCTCTGCAGTGTAACATAAGTTATGTTGGTAATACCTCTACAGCGTAACATAAGTTAGTTAGGTAATATCTCTACAATGTAACATTCTACAGTGTAACATAAATTACAAAGGTAATGTCTCTTCAGTGTAACATGCGTTATGTTGGTAATATCTCTACTGCATAAAATGTGTTATGTTAGTAATATCTCTGCGGTATAACATAAATTATGTTGGTAATACCTCTACAGTGTAACATAAATTATGTTGGTAATATCTCTGCAGTGTAGCATAAGTTTGGGGTAGCGGGGTAGGGGTACCCCCTATCAAAGGAGAAGTAAGGTGCCTCCTTCCCTCCGCTAGCCTACGGGACACCCTTGGGCAAGGTGGAGTACCCATTTAGCCCCCCCCCCCCCCCCAAAAAAAAAGGGTAACATGAAGCCATGGGAGCAGATGGTGGAATGAACTTAGGAGCAGCCAACAGATAGTTGTTTGTTATGGTTTCAAGTTAGTGACGGTGGGCAGAGGATTCTCTCAGTAGAGACAATGGCTACGGTCATCAGATCAGTATGGTCACTGCCAGGAAGGAACAATGGTAGACTTCCCTCCTTACTGATTCCCAGGCAGGAAGAGGCTCAGTCAGCCTTGGTTGGTATCTCTTCTAAGAGAGGGAACTCTAAATCTCAAACCTCTGCTGCCTTGCGGGTGTACCCATATGGGAAAGGCTTTGGGAGTAAACCCTGAGGACAAATCCGGAGGTGGAGTCCCTAAGGCAGTTCCATGTTGTAAACAACATGGTTCTGGCAACTTCTGCGATGGCATCGATGCCAAGTTGCATTGGCTACTGCCTTTCCCTTGGTCAACATCACCCATGTGGAGAGTGGGAACTTGCTATTGGGCAACAGCTGGTTCTCCGATTTCCATTGCCCAGGCTTGTGCCCTGAAGAGGTCACTTCAGCACTGCGTAAAGCGGTGACACAACATGGGAAGCAGCATTTACCGGTTATAAGTCTTAATGCTCAATTTGCAAAGAGCAAGGCGCCAGGAGCTGCTTCCGACGGTGGGAGAGATCATGTATCTCACTAGACAGCTACCGCCCGCCAAAGCTGGGCAGCCCCTTGTCAATAAGGTGCTGTTTCGCCACGGTTCATCTGCTCCTGAGGGTGTGTGGAGCTTAGGGGGAAAATCCGGACACATGGACCGCAATCTATACACCTAGCAACAAGAAAAAAACAAAACAATCGGCCCAAAGGCTGGGAACATGGAAAGTAAGAACTATGACCCCTGGCATCTCAGACGATCTAAACGAGATTGTGGATGCCCGCAAAACTGCAGTGATAAACAACAAACTATTCAGACTGGGGATAGATATTGTTGTCCTGCAAGAGACCAGACTCCAAGAATCTGGAAACATCAAGGAGAGGGATTTCACTTTCTACTGGCATGGCAAGCCGTGTGGAGAGACCAAGGAGCATGGAGTTGGCTTTGCTATCAGAAACAAGCTGCTTAATTCCATCACACCACCAAGTGATGGCACTGAAAGAATACTGAAGCTCCAACTGCAGACAGAGGTTGGCCCAGTTTTTATAATAAGTGTTTATGCCCCAACACTAACTGCAGCATCAGAATCTAAAGACAAGTTTTATGATGACCTTAGTAAAGAAGTCAGTGAAACACCAGAGAAACATCTTTTTATCCTGGGGGATTTCAATGCCAGGGTTGGCTCTGACCACAAATCTTGGCCTTCATGTCTAGGACAGTTTGGCGTTGGGAAGATCAATGACAATGGACGTCTCTTGGAATTCTGCAGCCACCATAATCTGTGCGTGACCAACACCTTCTTTGACACGAAACCTCAACACAAGGTGTCATGGAGGCACCCCAGATCAAAGAACTGGCACCAACTCGACCTGGTGCTCACTAAACGCAGCAATCTCCGCAATGTACGGCTGACTCGCAGCTATCATAGTGCTGACTGCGACACCGACCATTCACTCGTCTCCAGCAAGGTGAAGATAAAGCCCAAGAGAATCTACAGAAGCAGAACAGAAGGAAGACCACGCATTGACACCAGTGGCACCCAAAACAAAGAGAAGGTCAACAAATTCACCCAGGCTCTAGCTGAGACTCTGCCTGGCCCCACAATGGAACTGCCACGAGAGCACTATCAACATTTGGCAAAAAGCAAACTAAGTCAACCGACTGGTTTGAAGCACACTCTGAAGAGATGCTCCCAGTCCTTGAGATAAAGAGACAAGCATTCTAAGTGAATATAACATCACCTTCAGAGAAAACATTGCAGGCATTGCGAACGGCCAGAAATAGAGTACAACAGATGGCAAGAAAATGTGCGAACAGGTACTGGCTACAGCTCTCTGCTCAAATTCAAACTTGTGCAGACACTGGAAATATAAGAGGAATGTACGAGGGCATCAAGCAAGCTGTCGGTCCATCAAAAAATAAGATGGCCCCTTTACGATCAACAGAGGGGGTAATCATAAAAGATCGAGCGAAACAAATGGATCGCTGGGTAGAACACTACTCAGAGCTATACTCAGTGGAGAACACTGTCAGAGAAGAAGCTCTGGAAGCCATCGATCAACAGTCCACCATGCATGCCCTGGATAACGAACCATGCCTCACAGAAATCAGCGAAGCACTAGACACTCTCAAATCCGGCAAGGCACCAGGAAAAGATAGTATTCCACCTGAAATTTTAAAATGTAGCAAAGAAACAATCATCCCAGAACTGTATGCAATATTTCAGCTCTGCTGGAAAGAAAAATCAGTACCACAAGATATGAAAGACGCAAACATTGTTACCCTTTATAAAAACAAAGGCGACAGAAGCGACTGCAACAACTATCGCGGCATTTCCCTACTCAGCATTACAGGCAAGATTTTTGCTCGAGTAATCCTTAAAAGGCTTACACATTCTTGCTGAAAGAATCTACCCCGAATCACAGTGCGGATTTAGACCCAACAGGTTCACCATTGATATGATTTTCTCACTCCGGCAGCTCCAAGAGAAGTGCAGAGAACAGAGGAAGCCATTATATATTGCCTTCATCGACCTCACAAAGGCATTTGACCTCGTGAGCAGAAACGGCCTTTTTAAGGTCCTTGAAAAGATAGGATGTCCACCCACCCTTCTTAGTCTCGTGAAATCATTTCACGAAAACATGCAGGGGACCATTTTATTTGACGGCTCAACATCCCAGTCATTCAGCATCAGCGGTGGAGTAAAGCAGGGCTGCGTGCTTGCTCCTACACTTTTTGGTATCTTCTTCGCCGTTCTCTTAAGGCAGGCATTTGGGACTGCCACTGAAGGCATATACCTCCATACAAGATCTGATGGCAAACTTTTTAACCCATCAAGACTCAAGGCAAAGACCAAAATAAGATCAAGATGCATAAGAGAACTACTTTTTGCAGATGATGCAGCACTGACTACTCATACAGCAGAAGATCTCCAACGGCTCATAGATCGTTTTGCAGCCGCCTGCAAAGACTTTGGGCTCACCATCAGCCTAAATAAAACACAGGTGATGGAACAAGATGCTGGTGCGCCTCCAGTCAATCAAAATTTCTAATTACGAATTGAAGGTTGTCCATGAGTTTGTGTATTTGGGGTCGACAATATCAGATAATCTTTCATTAGAGACAGAAATCGACAGACGCATTGGAAAGGCAGCCACAACATTTTCCAGGCTAACTAAAAGAGTTTGGGAGAATAATAGACTAACAGAGCGTACAAAAGTCAAGTATATAAAGCTTGTGTTGTTAGCACACTACTCTATGGGCTGAATCCTGGACCCTGTACTCAAGACAGGAAAGAAAGTCAAATTCCTTCCATATGAGATGTCTGAGACATATCCTGGGCATATCATGGAAAGACCACATAACAAACAAACATGTGCTTGAAAGAGCAGATATTACCACAGTGCACTCCCTCCTCAAGCAGAGACGCCTCCGGTGGCTGGGCCACGTATCTCGAATGGAGGATGAACGTATTCCCAAAGATCTCTTATACGGAGAACTAGCCACAGGAAAGAGGCCAACCGGAAGACCCCCAATTGCGATATAGGGATGTGTGTAAACAAGATATGAAAACCCTTGGCATAGATCCAGACACGTGGGAAAGAGTTGCAACAGACAGATGTTCCTGGAGAAGAGATGTACAAAACAGACTGGTGCTCTTTGAGCGCAATCAGATCCAACAAACTGAGGATAGGCGGCACAGGCTCAAAGAGCAGTCACTTACTGCGGGGCTTGCCTCGTCTTACAGATGCGGAAACTGTTACAGGGATTGTCACTCTCGCATTGGACTATACCGTTACCAGTGGTGCTTTCAGGTACCTCCCCAGCGGCACAACTCTATAGTCCTTCAGGACTGACAGAGGCCTACTACTACTGTAACATAAGCTATATTGGCAATATCTCTACAGTGTAACATAAGTTATGTTGGCAATATCTCTACAGTGTAACATAAGTTATGTTGGCAATATCTCTACAGTTTAACATAAGTTATGTTGGCAATATCTCTACAGTGTAACATAAGTTATGTTGGCCATATCTCTACAGTGTAACATAAGTTATGTTGGCAATATCTCTACAGTGTAACATAAGTTATGTTGGCAATATCTCTACAGTTTAACATAAGTTATGTTGGTAATATCTCTACAGTGTAACATAAGTTATGTTGGCAATATCTCTACAGTGTAACATAAGTTATGTTGGCAATATCTCTGCAGTGTAACATAAATTATGTTGGTAATATCTCTGCAGTGTAACATAAGTTATGTTGGCAATATCTCTACAGTGTAGCATAGGTTATGTTGGTAGTATCTCTACAGTGTAACATAAGTTATATTGGCAACCTCTCTACAGTGTAACATAAGTTACATTGGCAGTATCACTGGAGGGTAACATTCAACCATTTAGTTTATCTGTGGTAGTTTCTGCCATGTATTTATATTCATAGTTTGTCATTAGTGTTTTCAGCCCAGCAACAGTGTTTTCAGGGTCAAGTAATCTAGTTAATTACCATTAATTTTTGATGATAAACAGCTGTTGCATTAACCCACTTTCTTCTAGATATTAAATATAGCTCCCAGACTCAGAAAGGTGCTACTAAACCCTCTTCTGTCTCTGATATATATATTATGTTAACTCCATCTGACCCAGACATTTACTACACTAAAGTGGCAACTGCTTGGGACACAGAGTGTTAGAATAAGCATGTGTTATAGTGAGTATTGCAGGTTTTGGATTGAGCTGAGGAGCAGCCAACAGATAGTTGTTGGTTATGGTCTCCAGTTTCACGGCAGTAAGCAGAGGATATCTTTTTGGAGACAATGACTACGGTCATCAAACAGTAAGGTCACTGCTAACAAGGAGATCAATGGCAGAGTACCTATTTACAAATGTCTAGAAAATCATATGTTATGAGAAGAAATCAACTTGAAAACTTAGTGACAACTGGCAACATTGAAGGAAAAAGAACAAGGGAAAGGCAGAGAGATAAATATCTAGATGGCTTGGCCACATGGCATGATCTAGACAAATGCACAGAGCTGATCCACTACTCTGGTGATCGTGTGAGATGGCGAAACATGACTGCCCACACTTACTGGCATGGCACATGATGATATTGTCAGCATAAACGAAGTTGATAGCGAATTGCGCTGATAATGTCATGAGTACAGTCAGACACTTGTTTGACACTTGGGATCGTCAACTGCAAAAGTGAGGAAAAGAGTGGTCACCTATTCCTTCATGCTCTCAGACCTACACAATGTGATTGCCTTATCACATCACAGAATAATAGCAGTAAACTGCTCTGCGACAAATTGTAAATGTTATTAACATAGAAACATTGTGAATGAACTAATTGATATCCAGACTGCAGATATGTTATACAAGTGAACTCATTGGTTGTTGTCTGATTCAGGGCCAAGTAATCTGATCGAAGATGGATTCTTTGACTGTGGGAAGCTTAAGCAAGGGGTTCCATTCAAGACACTGGAAGAGTACTGTGCACAGGAAATGAATGATAAGCGACCTATAATACTTGTCAATGCCCAGTCTGGAGAAGAGTAAGAATATTTAACATTCATGTTAATTCTGTACAATGGGAGGAAATGAATAATAAGTGACCTGTATTACTCATCAATGCCCAGGCTGGAGAAGAGTAAGAATACTTAACATTCATGTTAACTCTTAACTAATGTGAGGAATACTTGTCAATGCCCAGGCTAGAGAAGATTAAGATATTAACATTCATTTTAACTCTTAAATAATGGGGGGAAATGAATGATAAATGACCTATAATATTTGTCAATGCCCAGGCTGGAGAAGTGTAAAAATATTTAACATTCATGTTAACTCTTAACTAACGGGAGGATTTAGTGCATGATTTGCTGTTTTAGACTCAGCCCCACCCCCTTTTCATATTTTAGGTAAGGATATATAAGCTGCGGTGGCCAGTTCCCTTCTTCATCACCTTTCATTTCCAGACAATGTCTAGAATATTCTGACACTTTTCTGTTACCTATTTATATTAGGTTGGGAAGATCCCAGAGCCATGCCAGGTGGGGGAAAATAATCTGCCTCTGTTGGGGATTGAATTGGTACCGCTGTCTTGGCAGACAAGTGCACTAATCACTATGGCACAACGGCTCCTGTTATAAGTTACCTGTTAATTAATTCCATGGCTTTCAAAATTATATTGATCAGTATCATTTCCAGGTGCCTTGTGGACTAGTAATGGGTGATCATGCTCCTCCATATCTTGTGATCTCCATCAGCATGTATCAGGTCATGGGCTCATACCTTCCTATGCCATGTCAAAGGCTGTCAAGAATCTTCCTCCATTGTCTTCCTCTATTTATCATTCCATAAATCTTTCCAGTTGTCACATTTATTAGTGCACTAATCACTATGGCACAACGGCTCCTGTTATAAGTTACCTGTTAATTAATTCCATGGCTTTCAAAATTATATTGATCAGTATCATTTCCAGGTGCCTTGTGGACTAGTAATGGGTGATCATGCTCCTCCATATCTTGTGATCTCCATCAGCATGCATCAGGTCATGGGCTCATATCTTCCTATGCCATGTCAAAGGCTGTCAAGAATCTTCCTCCATTGTCTTCCTCTATTTATCATTCCATAAATCTTTCCAGTTGTCACATTTATTAGTGCACTAATCACTATGGCACAACGGCTCCTGTTATAAGTTACCTGTTAATTAATTCCATGGCTTTCAAAATTATATTGATCAGTATCATTTCCAGGTGCCTTGTGGACTAGTAATGGGTGATCATGCTCCTCCATATCTTGTGATCTCCATCAGCATGTATCAGGTCATGGGCTCATACCTTCCTATGCCATGTCAAAGGCTGTCAAGAATCTTCCTCCATTGTCTTCCTCTATTTATCATCTCATAAATCTTTCCAGTTGTCACATTTTCCAGTGTGTCCTCTTGTTATATACTGGCCACAAAAACGTGATAACTGCCTCTGTATAATGTTTGTGATAAGTTGTCTTTGTGTTTTAGCCTTCTTCAAAACATTTATATTACTAACTTTGTCAGTTTAAGACATTTTCAGCATTCTTCTGTAAAACCCCATCTCTGAGGCCTCTAAGGGAATATTAGCTTGTTTATTTATTGTCCAAGATTCACACCCATAAGTTCAACCTGCTTCAGTGTAACCTGGAAGATTTAATTTTCTTACCTCTAATGACAGGGATTTACTGCATACAATATTCTCCATTTGATAAAATGCAGTTTTTTTGCTTGTCCTAGTCTGTTCTTTATGTTATGTTATGTTATGTTATGTTATGTTATGTTACGTCAAATGATGGCATTGGGCATTACCATGTGTACTCAGTCCTCTGACGCAGCAGCCATCCCAAAGTGTTTCTGCTGACTGTTCTCATGAGGAATTGATTAAGGTATCCTCTGTCTTTCCCACAATGGTGGCATTGACGTGCTTCATTAGGCGTTGCTCCCAGTTCATACAGTCGGGCTAGAGTCTGTGTCTCATCACATATATATCTGTAGCAGTGACCAAATTTACTATTACCAATTGTGAACTGAACTTTACTCCCAATAATGAGCTTGTTAAAAGTTGGTTTTTGAGCATGATCACTCAGAGTTCAGCCATGGATGGAGGTCAGTTCGGCTGAGAGACTTAACACATTTAAACTTTCTCTTCTGACCATGGTGTTGTGGGGGTTTGTTCCACATGCTGGTCAGTTGAACTAAATCGTGAATTTCTCATCCTTGACTTGAGGACATAAATACAATTACCTCAAAAGTCAGAGAAGGGTTCATCTGATGGTGTGACACTGGTAATAAGGAAAGCTAACCCTCATGCAAAACCTGTCCAGTACACTCACTATTAGTAAGACACTGACTTCAAAGTGAGCAAACATAAAAATAACCCTAATTATTTGTAATTATTTTTTATTAATTATATTTCTTCATTACCTCAGAAGTTGGAGTGGGTTCACCTGATGGCGAGGGACACTGGTAATAGAGAAAGCTAATCCACACACAAAAATCAGTCCAGTGCTACTAGAAGAAGATGTATGGACTATGCTTGAGTTCAAAGAGAGCGATGCCCCCCCCCCAAAAAAAAAAAATTTCTTCAATAACTGGTCTGTCATTGGTACAAACATATCTTCTTTGCTAGTCTAACTGCCTTGTCATTCACAAGTATATTTTCTTTGCTAGTCTAACTGCCTTGTCATTCACAAACATATCTCCTTTGCTAGTCTAACTGCCTTGTCATTCACAAATATATCTTCTTTGCTGGTCTAACTGCCTTGTCATTCACAAATATATCTTCTTTGCTGGTCTAACTGCCTTGTCATTCACAAATATAACTTCTTTGCTGGTCTAACTGCCTTGTCATTCACAAACATATCTCCTTTGCTAGTCTAACTGCCTTGTCATTCACAAACATATCTCCTTTGCTAGTCTAACTGCCTTGTCATTCACAAATATATCTTCTTTGCTAGTCTAACTGCCTTGTCATTCACAAATATATCTTCTTTGCTAGTCTAACTGCCTTGTCATTCACAAATATATCTTCTTTGCTAGTCTAACTGCCTTGTCATTCACAAATATATCTTCTTTGCTAGTCTAACTGCCTTGTCATTCACAAATATATCTTCTTTGCTAGTCTAACTGCCTTGTCATTCACAAATATATCTTCTTTGCTAGTCTAACTGCCTTGTCATTCACAAATATATCTTCTTTGCTAGTCTAACTGCCTTGTCATTCACAAATATATCTTCTTTGCTGGTCTAACTGCCTTGTCATTCACAAATATATCTTCTTTGCTGGTCTAACTGCCTTGTCATTCACAAATATATCTTCTTTGCTGGTCTAACTGCCTTGTCATTCACAAATATATCTTCTTTGCTAGTCTAACTGCCTTGTCATTCACAAATATATCTTCTTTGCTAGTCTAACTGCCTTGTCATTCACAAATATATCTTCTTTGCTGGTCTAACTGCCTTGTCATTCACAAATATATCTTCTTTGCTGGTCTAACTGCCTTGTCATTCACAAATATATCTTCTTTGCTAGTCTAACTGCCTTGTCATTCACAAATATATCTTCTTTGCTGGTCTAACTGCCTTGTCATTCACAAATATATCTTCTTTGCTAGTCTAACTGCCTTGTCATTCACAAATATATCTTCTTTGCTGGTCTAACTGCCTTGTCATTCACAAATATATCTTCTTTGCTGGTCTAACTGCCTTGTCATTCACAAATATATCTTCTTTGCTAGTCTAACTGCCTTGTCATTCACAAATATATCTCCTTTGTTAGTCTAACTGCCTTGTCATTCACAAATATATCTCCTTTGCTAGTCTAACTGCCTTGTCATTCACAAATATATCTTCTTTGCTGGTCTAACTGCCTTGTCATTCACAGATATATCTTCTTTGATAGTCTAACTGCCTTGTCATTCACAAATATATCTTCTTTGCTAGTCTAACTGCCTTGTCATTCACAAATATATCTTCTTTGCTAGTCTAACTGCCTTGTCATTCACAAATATATCTTCTTTGCTGGTCTAACTGCCTTGTCATTCACAAATATATCTTCTTTGCTGGTCTAACTGCCTTGTCATTCACAAATATATCTTCTGTGCTAGTCTAACTGCCTTGTCATTCACAAATATATCTTCTTTGCTGGTCTAACTGCCTTGTCATTCACAAATATATCTTCTTTGCTAGTCTAACTGCCTTGTCATTCACAAATATATCTTCTGTGCTAGTCTAACTGCCTTGTCATTCACAAATATATCTTCTTTGCTAGTCTAACTGCCTTGTCATTCACAAATATATCTTCTTGCTGGTCTAACTGCCTTGTCATTCACAAATATATCTTCTTTGCTAGTCTAACTGCCTTGTCATTCACAAATATATCTTCTTTGCTGGTCTAACTGCCTTGTCATTCACAATATATCTTCTTTGCTAGTCCTAACTGCCTTGTCATTCACAAATATATCTTCTTTGCTGGTCTAACTGCCTTGTCATTCACAAATATATCTTCTTTGCTGGTCTAACTGCCTTGTCATTCACAAATATATCTTCTTTGCTAGGTCTAACTGCCTTGTCATTCACAAATATATCTTCTTTGCTAGTCTAACTGCCTTGTCATTCACAAATATATCTTCTTGCTGGTCTAACTGCCTTGTCAATTCACAAATATTCTTCTTTGCTGGTCTAACTGCCTTGTCATTCACAAATATATCTTCTTTGCTGATCTAACTGCCTTGTCATTCACAAATATATCTTCTTTGCTGGTCTAACTGCCTTGTCATTCACAAATATATCTTCTTTGCTAGTCTAACTGCCTTGTCAGTCACAAATATATCTTCTTTGCTAGTCTAACTGCCTGTCATTCACAAATATATCTTCTGTGCTAGTCTAACTGCCTTGTCATTCACAAATATATCTTCTTTGCTAGTCTAACTGCCTTGTCATTCACAATATATCTTCCTTTGCTAGTCTAACTGCCTTGTCATTCACAAATATATCTTCTTTGCTGGTCTAACTGCCTTGTCATTCACAAATATATCTTCTTTGCTGGTCTAACTGCCTTGTCATTCACAAATATATCTTCTTTGCTAGTCTAACTGCCTTGTCATTCACAAATATATCTTCTTTGCTAGTCTAACTGCCTTGTCATTCACAAATATATCTTCTTTGCTAGTCTAACTGCCTTGTCATTCACAAATATATCTTCTTTGCTGGTCTAACTGCCTTGTCATTCACAAATATATCTTCTTTGCTAGTCTAACTGCCTTGTCATTCACAAATATATCTTCTTTGCTGGTCTAACTGCCTTGTCATTCACAAATATATCTTCTTTGCTAGTCTAACTGCCTTGTCCATTCACAAATATATCTTCTTTGCTGGTCTAACTGCCTTGTCATTCACAAATATATCTTCTTTGCTGGTCTAACTGCCTTGTCATTCACAAATATATCTTCTTTGCTAGTCTAACTGCCTTGTCATTCACAAAATATTCTTCTTTGCTAGTCTAACTGCCTTGTCATTCACAAATATATCTTCTTTGCTGGTCTAACTGCCTTGTCATTCACAAATATATCTTCTTTGCTGGTCTAACTGCCTTGTCATTCACAAATATATCTTCTTTGCTGGTCTAACTGCCTTGTCATTCACAAATATATCTTCTTTGCTAGGTCTAACTGCCTTGTCATTCACAAATATATCTTCTTTGCTAGTCTAACTGCCTTGTCATTCACAAATATATCTTCTGTGCTAGTCTAACTGCCTTGTCATTCACAAATATATCTTCTTTGCTAGTCTAACTGCCTTGTCATTCACAAATATATCTCCTTTGCTAGTCTAACTGCCTTGTCATTCACCAATATATCTTCTGTGCTAGTCTAACTGCCTTGTCATTCACAAATATATCTTCTGTGCTAGTCTAACTGCCTTGTCATTCACAAATATATCTCCTGTGCTAGTCTAACTGCCTTGTCATTCACAAACATATCTCCTGTGCTAGTCTAACTGCCTTGTCATTCACAAACATATCTCCTTTGCTAGTCTAACTGCCTTGTCATTCACAAATATATCTCCTTTGCTAGTCTAACTGCCTTGTCATTCACAAATATATCTTCTTTGCTAGTCTAACTGCCTTGTCATTCACAAATATATCTTCTTTGCTGGTCTAACTGCCTTGTCATTCACAAATATATCTTCTTTGCTAGTCTAACTGCCTTGTCATTCACAAATATATCTTCTTTGCTGGTCTAACTGCCTTGTCATTCACAAATATATCTTCTTTGCTGGTCTAACTGCCTTGTCATTCACAAATATATCTTCTTTGCTAGTCTAACTGCCTTGTCATTCACAAATATATCTCCTTTGTTAGTCTAACTGCCTTGTCATTCACAAATATATCTCCTTTGCTTGTCTAACTGCCTTGTCATTCACAAATATATCTTCTTTGCTGGTCTAACTGCCTTGTCATTCACAGATATATCTTCTTTGCTAGTCTAACTGCCTTGTCATTCACAAATATATCTTCTTTGCTAGTCTAACTGCCTTGTCATTCACAATATATCTTCTTTGCTAGTCTAACTGCCTTGTCATTCACAATATTCTTCTTTGCTGGTCTAACTGCCTTGTCATTCACAAATATATCTTCTTTGCTGTCTAACTGCCTTGTCATTCACAAATATATCTTCTTTGCTGGTCTAACTGCCTTGTCATTCACAAATATATCTTCTTTGCTGGTCTAACTGCCTTGTCATTCACAAAATATAATCTTCTTTGCTAGTCTAACTGCCTTGTCATCACAAATATATCTTCTTTGCTAGTCTACTACTGCCTTGTCATTCACAATATATCTTCTTTGCTAGTCTAACTGCCTTGTCATTCACAAATATATCTTCTTTGCTGGTCTAACTGCCTGTCATTCACAATATATCTTCTTTGCTAGTCTAACTGCCTTGTCATTCACAAATATATCTTCTTTGCTGGTCTAACTGCCTTGTCATTCACAATATATCTTCTTTGCTGGTCTAACTGCCTTGTCATTCACAAATATCTTCTTTGCTGGTCTAACTGCCTTGTCATTCACAAATATATCTTCTTTGCTGGTCCTAACTGCCTTGTCATTCACAAATATATCTTCTTTGCTAGTCTAACTGCCTTGTCATTCACAAATATATCTTCTTTGCTAGTCTAACTGCCTTGTCATTCACAAATATATCTTCTTGCTGTCTAACCTGCCTTGTCATTCACAAATATAATCTTCTTTGCTAGTCTAACTGCCTTGTCATTCACAAATATATCTTCTTTGCTGGTCTAACTGCCTTGTCATTCACAAATATATCTTCTTTGCTGGTCTAACTGCCTTGTCCATTCACAAATATATCTTCTTTGCTAGTCTAACTGCCTTGTCATTCACAAATATATCCTTCTTTGCTAGTCTAACTGCCTTGTCATTCACAAATATATCTTCTGTGCTAGTCTAACTGCCTTGTCATTCACAAATATATCTTCTTTGCTAGTCTAACTGCCTTGTCATTCACCAATATATCTCCTTTGCTAGTCTAACTGCCTTGTCATTCACCAATATATCTTCTGTGCTAGTCTAACTCCTGTCATTCACAAATATATCTTCTGTGCTAGTCTAACTGCCTTGTCATTCACAAATATATCTCCTGTGCTAGTCTAACTGCCTTGTCATTCACAAACATATCTCCTGTGCTAGTCTAAACTGCCTTGTCATTCACAAACATATCTCCTTTGCTAGTCTAACTGCCTTGTCATTCACAAAATATATCTCCTTTGCTAGTCTAACTGCCTTGTCATTCACAAATATATCTCCTGTGCTAGTCTAACTGCCTTGTCCATTCACAAATATATCTCCTGTGCTAGTCTAACTGCCTTGTCATTCACAAATATATCTCCTGTTTTAGTCTAACTGCCTTGGTCATTCACAAATATATCTCCTGTGCTAGTCTAACTGCCTTGTCATTCACAAATATATCTCCTGTGCTAGTCTAACTGCCTTGTCATTCACAAATATATCTCCTGTGCTAGTCTAACTGCCTTGTCATTCACAAATATATCTCCTGTGCTAGTCTAACTGTCTTGTCATTCACAAATATATCTTCTTTGCTAGTCTAACTGTCTTGTCATTCACAAATATATCTCCTGTGCTAGTTTAACTGCCTTGTCATTCACAAATATATCTCCTGTGCTAGTCTACCTGCCTTGTCATTCACAAATATATCTCCTGTGCTAGTCTAACTGCCTTGTCATTCACAAATATATCTCCTGTGCTAGTCTAACTGCCTTGTCATCCACAAATATATCTCCTGTGCTAGTCTAACTGTCTTGTCATTCACAAATATATCTCCTGTGCTAGTATAACTGTCTTGTCATTCACAAATATATCTCCTGTGCTAGTCTAACTGTCTTGTCATTCACAAATATATCTCCTGTGCTAGTCTAACTGTCTATGTCATTCACAAATATATCTCCTGTGCTAGTCTAACTGTCTTGTCATTCACAAATATATCTCCTGTGCTAGTCTAACTGTCTTGTCATTCACAAATATATCTCCTGTGCTAGTCTAACTGTCTTGTCATTCACAAATATATCTCCTGTGCTAGTCTAACTATCTTGTCATTCACAAATATATCTCCTGTGCTAGTCTAACTGCCTTGTCATTCACAAATATATCTCCTGTGCTAGTCTAACTGCCTTGTCATTCACAAATATATCTCCTGTGCTAGTCTAACTGCCTTGTCATTCACAAATATATCTCCTGTGCTAGTCTAACTGCCTTGTCATTTACAAATATATCTCCTGTGCTAGTCTAACTGCCTTGTCATTCACAAATATATCTCCTGTTGCTAGTCTAACTGCCTTGTCATTCACAAATATATCTCCTGTGCTAGTCTAACTGCCTTGTCATTCACAAATATATCTCCTGTGCTAGTCTAACTGCCTTGTCATTCACAAATATATCTCCTGTGCTAGTCTAACTGTCTTGTCATTCACAAATATATCTCCTGTGCTAGTCTAACTGTCTTGTCATTCACAAATATATCTCCTGTGCTGGTCTAACTGTCTTGTCATTCACAAATATATCTCCTATGCTAGTCTAACTGTCTTGTCATTCACAAATATATCTCCTGTGCTAGTCTAACTGTCTTGTCATTCACAAATATATCTTCTGTGCTAGTCTAACTGTCTTGTCATTCACAAATATATCTTCTGTGCTAGTCTAACTGCCTTGTCATTCACAAATATATCTTCTGTGCTAGTCTAACTGTCTTGTCATTCACAAATATATCTTCTGTGCTAGTCTAACTGTCTTGTCATTCACAAATATATCTCCTGTGCTAGTCTAACTGTCTTGTCATTCACAAATATATCTCCTGTGCTAGTCTAACTGTCTTGTCATTCACAAATATATCTCCTGTGCTAGTCTAACTGTCTTGTCATTCACAAATATATCTTCCTGTGCTAGTCTAACTGCCTTGTCATTCACA
>JACEFZ010022522.1:45000-97500 GCA_014155875.1 Cepaea nemoralis | reverse complement strand
CAAGATAAAATTCTTGACAGTCTTGTGTCATTTCACGGAAGGGAGTCAGCACATAAATTGATACATGCCATTGGAGATCACAAGGTGCAGAGAAGCATGATCTCCCATGCCAGTCGGCAAAGCACTTGATGATGATGATGATGATGATGATATCTTCACCCCAGGACACATAGGTGTTGTGGATGCTGAAAGAGTGGATAGGAGTTGCCACTATATCAGACTTCAGAAAAATACAGTTAAAAGTGAATTAAAACCAGAAATTTGAGAGCTGTTTAAGAGCCTTCCTGACGAGTACTCAGGTGTAGATAAGGAATAGACAATTGTCAAGTCTGCCATGCTTGACACACTTGAAGATAAATGTTGAACCAAAAAATGTAGGCCAGAACAAAAGATTAAGAACCACTTGGTGGAACAATGAAGTTAAAGATAGCATATCCAGAAAGAATGTAGTGTTGAGAAAATGGATCTAAATCTGAACAAGACTATATTACTTTTAGAATAGCATGACAAATGCCAAAACTAACAATTAAAGCATCTTAAAATGAATCTTGGAGAATATACCATGAACAGATGGCAACTATCAGCAAAGACTGCCCAAGAGAATTTTATAAACGTGTCAACAATATGAGAAACAGAGATGAATGCTAAAACCCAACCGCCATCATAAATAAAAGATAAGGCATACCTTTATTTAATCCAGAACAAAGACCAGCAGGTGGGCAGAATACTTTCAAGGACTACATAACCCCACACATAATAACATAGAAACCTCACTTTTGTGGCTAAAACCACAAGAACCAAACTTCATACTAGCAGAAGTCAAATCAGTTATGCAGAAGAGTCCTAAAAACTAATCACTGGGTCCAGATGGAATAACCACAGAAGCTGTTTAGGCTTGTAGGAAAACAGATGGAATAACCCCAGAAGCTGTTTAGGCTTGTAGGAAAACAGATGGAATAACCCCAGAAGCTGTTTAGGCTTGTAGAAAAACAGATGGAATAACCCCACACACAGAGCGTGAGAGATGTAAGATTGTGCACAATGGTGGAAATGACCATGTTTTCACATGCATCTACTGTGGGCAAACATTTGCAGCAAGAATTGGCCTTACTAGCCACACTCGCCATCGCCATGGGTCATAGTTATTAAGCCTTTTTGAAGCACAATGTACCAAACTATGATAGTAAGTCAAGACGGAAAGGTGCCAATGATGTTTAGGCTTGTAGGAAAACAGATGGAATAACCCCAGAAGCTGTTTAGGCTTGTAGGAAAACAGATGGAATAACCCCAGAAGCTGTTTAGGCTTGTAGGGAAACAGATGGAATAACCCCAGAAGCTGTTTAGGCTTGTAGGAAAACAGATGGAATAACCCCAGAAGCTGTTTAGGCTTGTAGGAAAACAGATGGAATAACCCCAGAAGCTGTTTAGGCTTGTAGGAAAACAGATGGAATAACCCCAGAAGCTGTTTAGGCTTGTAGGAAAACAGGAATGAAATGGCTAACAGAAGGTCAGCATGACCGAATGGGTTCTTAACCATCCAGTGTGCTGATGCTGTGGTAGGGGGTTTAACCCCTACACTGCTCAGTTGGACTAAAATGTTGACTTCTTGTCCTTGACTTGGAGACGTAAACTACAAGTACCTCTGAAGTTGGAGAGGGTTTTCCTGATGGCGTGTGACACTGGTAATAGGAAAAGCTAATTCACATGCAAAATTCAGCCCAGTGCTACTAGAAGTAGCGTGTATGAACTACACTTGAGTTCAAAGTGAGCGAGAGCAAAAACAAAGGCTAACATGACTTTTTAATATAGCCTGGGAAGAAAGAAACATCCCAGACATTTGACAACTGGCAATCATAGTACCAGCAAAGAAAGAGAAAAATGATGTGAGTTATTGCGAAACATACAGAGGTATATAACTTTTGAGGGAAAATGTAAGCAAAACTATTGGAACAAAGAGCCAGGTCCGTAGTCAAACAACAGTTAATCAAAGTACAATCTGGTTTCAGGAAAGGTAAAAGTGCCACTGATGCACTATTATTAGTATTAACTCTAAGACAAATATGTGGAAATAAAACACCAAATATTGTGTTTGTAGATCAGGAAAAGGCTTTTGACAGAGTAAATAGATGTAAATTATGGATCATCCATGAATAATATGGGATACAAGGACAACCACTAGAATACATCAGCCATGTACTGCTCGAGCCAAAGTGTGGTAAAAACACAAGAAGGTTTATCACATATGTTCACATGTTCACAGTAAATAAAATAGTGAGAAAAGGATGATGCTCTCCCCCATGCTTTTTAATATCTACCATCCATCATGTGCCATGCCAATAAGCGTGGGCGATCATGTTCTGCCATCTCACTCGATCACTAGAGTCGTGGATCAGCTCCGTGTCTCTTCCCTTCGATCTTGCCAGTTATCACTAAGTTCTCCAAGTCATTTCTTCTCATAATATGCCCAAAAAATTTTGACTGTCTATGTCTAATGATTATAATCAGTTTACGATCTTCATTTGTTTCTTGAAGGACTTGTTCATTGGTTTTTCTGACTGTCCATGGTATTCTTTACATTTTCCTCAGAAACCACATTTCCACAGCCATCAGATGTTTTTCAGCTTGACTGCTCATTGTCCACGCTTCACATCCATACAAAAGTACAGGTTCTATGTAGGACTTCAACACTCTTTTTCTCGCTTCAGTTGTTATCTTCTTTTTCTAAAAGCTACCTTCACAATGGCAATTCTTGTTCTAATCTCTTCAAGGCATCTCCTATCAGATGTTATGACTGTTCCAAGATAACTATATCGATTCACTTGCTTAAGAATATGCCCATTTACTCGTGTATCACATTGTGGTAATTCCTTCTTTCCAGTGACAACCATAATCTGCGTCTTCTTACTATTCAGTTCTAACCCTGGTTGTTTACTGTGTGCAACAACTGCATCGTCTAAATGTTGCAGGTCTTGTTCATTGTTTGCAATCAAGACTTATCAACTGCATATCTAATGTTATTTATGTACCATCCCCCAATGTTGATTCCTTCCATATCTTGTATATTTCTGGAAATATTTTCACTGTACAGGGAAAAAAGATCTGGAGACATTACACATCCCTGTCTCACATCTCTTTTAATAGGCTGATATTGACCTACATTGATATCAATTCTGATGGCAGCTTGTTGTTTCCAATATATGTTTTTTTACAAGTTTGAGGTCTTTTCCTTCAATTTGTAGATCTTCAAGCATCGTTATGATGTTGACATGTCTCACTTTATCAAAAGCCTTTGTGTAGTCAATAAAGCAAAGATATAGATCTTTGTTTACTTTTATAGAACTTTCAATTACTGTTCTCAGTATATACACAGCATTTACTGTACACTTGCCTTCTACAAACCCACATTGTTGTTCTCCTATTTCGGGTTGTATTTTATTCCTAACTCTTTGCATGATAATTCTCAGCAAAATCTTTGTGATGTGGCTCATTATACTAATTGTTCGATGTTGATCACATTCCAAGGCTCCTGATTTCTTCAGGATTGCAATAAATACAGAATTACATAAGGAGGTATATCTCCAGTATCGTATATTGCATTCAGCAGTCTGGTGACTTGGTCTATTCCATATTCTTCTAAGGCATTGATCATTTCTATTGTGATGTTATCTGTACCCGGGGTCTTGCCAGTTTTCATATGGTTAAGAGCATTCTGAACTTCCATCTTAAAAATTGATGGTCCTTCGTTATTATTCCGATGATCATATTGTTCTTCTTATTTTGTATTGATATTAATATCTACATAGACAGAATATTCAAATGAGCATGCTCAAACCAATTTAGAATATTTTGAACTCTTTACTTTAGACTAAAACAACAGATCCAGCTGCAATAAATGAACCAGCTGCAATAAATGAACCAGCTGCAATAAATGAACTTTTATTTACAGATGATCAGTGTCTGTTTTACACCTATGAGGGCTAGCTGCAAAATCATATTAATCAGCTGAGTTCAACATGCAGCAAATACAATATGAATATAAATACACCCAAAACATGCAGTAGATACAATATGAATATAAATACATTCAAAACTGAAGTAATGCAGGTTAGCTGATCACCTGATCCACTAAATATACTGATAAATAGTACACCTATAAAACACGTTAAAGAATTTAAATATCTAGGAATTATCATAGAAGATGGCAGAATAGACAGAGAAATCAAAATCAGATGTCAAAAGGCAAGTGTGTTTATATATCATCTATCACCTGTACTCGGGGGGTACGGGGTGTCAGGCATTGGTAGCACCTTTGGTAAGGATGGCTCTCATGTCCTTTCAGGACCCATCCCCCACTGGTCCAAGTCTGACACCCAGCTCGTGCCTGTGGCTCCTAGTAGCTGTCAGCATGCGACAGCGGCCACCCCCCGGGCAACAGCTGTGAGAGGCTGGCTAAACCAGGCATGGGTATCCGATTTGGTGTCAAACCAAGAGGTAAACTAGGGTATGCCTACCCAGCATGTGAAGACAGGATTCGGCAGACTGCGCGGAAGAAATCATTCCTGATTCAACGGGCAAGACGGCGTTTACCTGCAAAGCGTTGTGGAACGTAATGAGCACGGCAAGGCACGTAGAGTGCCCTGGTCATCCACTGCACCTGTATTCGTCTCCAATCGTCTCGACTTGTCTTGCCACTGGACTCAGATGGACTCAGGCGAGAGAGTGAGGTCGACGAATTGCGCAACTCTTCCTCACTTTAATCCAAGTCATCGCGCAAGTCATTCTTCATCCAACGTCACATATCACCTTCAAGCCCTGTGGCGATGGGCGAGCGGCAAAGCGGCAGGCATGGGTACGCTGGCAGCCGTAGTCGCAGACCTGCACACAGGCGGCTCAGGCCATATGGTCATCTTCTACTGACCAGAGCAGCAGTGGGATTTGTCAGCCCCCTGAGCGACTGAGAAGCCGTCTATAGGAACACACTGCTCACCTCCATAGCATGAGGAAGGGGCTAGAAAAGGTGCCCTAAACATTGTCTGTTTCATCACTACCTAACCAGCTAGCCGCGGTTGGTGGGTACCCTAACTGCGGTCGACATACAAAGAAAGATAAAACAAGCAAAGCTAAAAGAGTAAACCATATTCCCTTAACAATTAGGAACTTGGAATGTACGCACCCTACTTGACAGAGACGGCGCGTCGGGTCCAGAGAGACGAACAGCACTGATTGGGAGAGAGCTGGGCAGGTACAACATCGACATTGCAGCCTTGAGCGAGACACGACTTGCAGAAGAAGGCCAAATCTGTGAAATTGGTGCCGGCTACACATTTTTCTGGAGTGGAAGGAAAAGCGAGGAAAGACGCCAATCCTGGTGTGGGATTTGCCATTAAGTCGGCCCTGGTCGGCAAATTAGCTGGATTTCCAAAGGCTATAAACGACAGGCTCATGACCATGAAGTTGCCTCTGCTGAATGGAAGGAAGCACTGCAACCATTGTGAGTGTCTACGCACCAACTATGACCAACGAAGATGATGTCAAGAACAAGTTCTATGAGGACCTGCACAATGTATTAACATCTGTTCCCAAAGGAGACAAACTTATACTCCTTGGGGATTTCAATGCCAGAGTAGGCACGGACACCACCTCTTGGAGTGGCATTATTGGAAAGCATGGAGTCGGAAATTGTAACAGCAATGGACTCCGCCTCCTTCAGACATGTGCCGAACATGATCTCCTGATTACGAACACAATTTTCCGTCTCCCCATGAGAAATAGGACATCGTGGATGCACCCTCGCTCGAAACACTGGCACCTCATTGACTATGTCATCGTCAGGAGGAGTGACAGACAAGACGTTCGAGTGACAAAATCCATGTGTGGTGCCGAATGTTGGACAGACCATCGTCTCATTGTCTCGAAAATGAACATCCACATCAGGCCACCACGGCGTCCTCAAGGGGCGAAAATGCAAACAAAGCTAAATGTCACCCGCCTAAACAGCAAGAAAATGCAGCAGTCGTTTGAAAAGATGCTGGAAGACCGCCTCAAGCCCAATGCTGAAGCTAAACAGGATACAGAAACAGAATGGAGAGCCCTAAAGGACACAATTTACAACACTGCTATGGAAATCCTGGGTCCAGCCCCCGAAAGCATAAAGACTGGTTTGATGAAAATTCCGAAGACATCAACCAATTGCTGGCCGAGAAACATCTTCTCCTCAAGGCACATTTGAATGACCCAAAGTCAACATCAAAAAAAGATGCTTTCAAGAACATTCAGAGAGTAGTGCAGCAGAAACTTCGGCACATGCGGGACTCCTGGCTGAGCAGCAAAGCTGATGAAATTCAGGGCTTTGCTGACAGACATGATATGAAAAACTTCTACGACTCACTGAAAGCGGTCTATGGTCCTTCATCACCAGGCATAGTTCCCCTCCTCAGTGCAGACGGGGGAACATTGGTCACCGATAAGAAAGAAATCCTCCAACGCTGGGCAGAGCATTTCAGCAAAATCTTAAATGCAACTTCCTTCTTCGATGATGAAACCATCAACTGCCTTCCTCAAGTTCCCACCAATGAGACACTTGATGACCTGCCAACCATAGTGGAAATAAACAAAGCCATCCAGCAACTCTCCAGCGGCAAGGCACCTGGTCCTGACTCCATCCCAGCAGAGATATACAAGGCAGGTGGGCCGGTCCTAACAGAGCAGCTTCACCAAGTCTTCACAAACATATGGATGAACGAGACCATGCCACAAGATTTTAAGGACGCGTCAATAGTCCACCTTTACAAACGTAAAGGAAACCGCCAATCCTGTGACAACCACCGAGGCATCTCCTTGCTTTCAATTGCAGGGAAGATAATCGCCAGAATTCTTCTCAATCGCCTCACAGCCCATCTCGATCAAGGTCTTCTTCCTGAGAGTCAATGTGGCTTCAGAAAAGAACGTGGAACTGCTGACATGATTTTCGCTGCAAGGCAGCTGCAAGAGAAATGTCAGGAACAGAACTGCGAAATGTTCTCCACTTTCATTGACCTTACCAAGGCTTTTGATACAGTCAGCAGAGAAGGACTGTGGAAGATTATGGCAAAATATGGCTGTCCACGAAAGTTTATCCAAATAGTGCGGCTATTTCATGACGGCATGCAGGCAAGAGTACAGGAAAATGGTGAACTGTCTGAACCCTTTCCTGTCACCAATGGAGTGAAGCAAGGATGTGTCCTGGCACCAACACTGTTCAGCCTCATGTTTTCAGCCATGTTGATGAATGCCTTCGAGAACGACGACATTGGAATAGACATCAACTACTGTATGGATGGAAAGTTATTCAATCTCAGAAGGCTGAAAGCTAAAACCAAAATTAACAGCGGTACCGTCACAGAGCTCCTGTTTGCTGATGATTGCGCTCTATACGCCAACTCAGAGGCGGACATGCAACATAATGTTTCAGCTTTCTCACATGCCTGTGCCAACTTTGGGCTCAATATCAACTTGGAGAAGACTGTAGTTATGTACCAGCCAGCTCCAGGGAATAATCACACTGTGCCGAATATCAAAGTGAATTATCATAGACTAAGTGTTGTGGACAAATTCACCTATCTTGGCAGCACCGTGTCACAAGCTGCCACAATCGATGACGAAGTGAATGCAAGAATCTCCAAGGCCAGTGCAGCCTTTGGCAGACTGTACAAGAATGTATGGGACAGAACTGGAATAAGCCTGCAAACAAAGCTAAAAGTCACAAAGCAGTTGTATTATCCACACTGCTATATGCTTGTGAAACCTGGACTGTTTATCAGCGACACGCTAGGAAATTAAACCACTTCCAAACAGTCTGCCTAAGGAAGCTACTGAAGATTAAATGGCAAGACAAGATTCCAGACACTGAAGTCCTAGAAAGAGCATCCATGCCCAGTATCCACACTCTACTGATGAAGAATCAGATTCGCTGGGCTGGTCACTTGACTCGCATGCCAGATCACAGGCTCCCTAAACGAATTTTTTACAGCGAACTGCGTTGTGGTAAACGCTCCCAAGGTGGCCAGAGGAAACGTTTTAAAGACACTCTGAAAATTTCACTGAATGCTTTTGGAATTCATCATGACACCTGGGAGGCTGCAGCCAGAGACCGAAATTCGTGGCGTGCATCATTGCGCAAAGGTGCAGTCATATGTGAGGCAACCAGGACTGCATAGCTGTGAAGAAAAGGCAGGACAGAAAAACCACTGCAGGAAATCCTCCTCCAGAAACGTCAAGCATTCTTTGCCCACATTGTCAAAGAACATTTCGAGCCAAAATAGGCCTTATCAGCCATCTTAGAACCCACGGCTCCACACCTTCAACCCCACTGGATGAAATGAATGGTCATCATCATTCTTGATGGACAAACAACAACATCACCTGTACTGAAAATCCAAATATAATTATCTCGGCAAAATGACAGATAATAAATAGCATATTCACAAAAACCCTTTGCTACCAATGTCAAACTCGGACATTATCCAAATCACAATTATGTGAAATCAACATCTGCGAGATGAGATGCCTGAGAGAACTGCCAGCTTAACTATCCTAGACTGAGTAAGAAATGATAGTATCAAACGACTGTGGGATCAACACCTTGTGTCACATATATTGAAAGGAAAGAAAAAGATCAAATATTTTGGTCATCCCGTAAGAATGCAACACCATCAGCTACCAGCACTGGCCCTACATCAAAGAAGATCTGATTCAAGAAGAAGAGGACTCCTGAGAAAAAAATGGATTGATGACATCAAAGACATTGTAGAATCACATGGAATGACACAATCCAGTGCCACTCATCAAGCTGTGGAACGTCACCTATTCCTCCCCACAATGCTTGATGATAATGAAGTACCAATTACCTGAGCCAACATTGTGAATGCCCTTAGAGATGCTGGCAAAAACAAGGACTTTTAACTGAATGACTCGTATTAATAGTCAGATTGTAGGTATTAAGTTTGAAGATCAGTGTCCATGAAAGAAGCAGCACACCAAGAGTGTAAGGAAGCTTATCAGCCAACATCAGACCAGTTATCAGTTATCAGTAAAAATGTCAGACAATATCAGACATGCACAGTTAGTCACTGTAATCTGGGAGATGTAATATGGAGAGGATGTGAGTACCAGATTGGAAGCAACAGAGATGTGGTTCCTTAGATGAATGTTGCGAATTCCTTGGACTGCAATAGTAACTAACGACAAATGCCTTAATGAGGCTGGTGAAAATAGAACACTATATACAACAATAAGAAAGAGAAAAACAGCTTTTGTTGGTCATATGATGAGAAGAGAGTCACTGGAGAACATCGTGACAACTGGAAAGATTGAGGAGAAGAGAGACAGAGGCAGACCACGAGAAATGATGCTGGATGGATTGCGACGGTGGCATGGAGGAATATCAACGGCAGAGTTGATCCAAAAAACCAAAGACAGAGATCTGTGGAGAGTTATGAATGCCTACGCCAGTTGGTGATGATGATGATGATGATGTGAGTACCAGACATGTCTGGGGTGCAGTGATGATAATTTGAACTGAACTGAACAAAATGTTGAAAAGTCGAGTTTGCCTCTATGTCAGTTAACTATTTATTATTTTTGTGTGTAGTTTTGATGTTCATATATGTATTCATCTTGTTGTTTTAATGTTTACACTTCAAATCTAATCTATTTAAAATTTCAGCTGCCTTAATGCTTGCTTTCAATTTTGTGTGTAATCTTTAAGCTGTAATGCATATGACCACATACTTATGAAATATTCTTTCTCTGTAGATTACTAATATGTATTCTGCTTTTTAAAAATTATCTGCTTATCATAGTAGCCCTCTCTTAGCATTGGCTATGCTATGTTTTAACAACATTAACACCACTATTTATTGGTTAAAATTTTATGTTAAATGTAGTTCACCATTCCTTTCACAGATTTACCTTGCAGTATAATTTGTTCCTGATTCATTTCAAAGTGATATTTCAAATATAGCTTGAAAAGCAGCAGTTTCTTTCCTGATATTCACAGGCAGGTTTAGAAGGTTGAATAGAATCTAATAGAGCGAGCATTAGAATAAGAAAGTTTTGTGGTTTGTTAATGACCTCCATCATCACACACAGACGGTGACACAAGTGATCCAATCTCCTGCCACTGATCACACGGGGGTCAACACTGTACATGAACTCTGTAGCACCAGCAAGGCAATATTAGCTCCAAGTATTGGCTTCCTGTTCTTTAATTGTTATGCCTCTCTGCCCCTATATAGATGTGTCATCAGGGCAAAGTCATTGTGGAGCAGAAAATGGGTCATGCTGGAGTACAAGGCAGTGAGCGAGCAGATCTGTTGGCTTAAAGAGTGGTGGTAATTCAAAGTCTCATGGTCAAGAGAGATAGTTTGAAGACCATCTACTGAACAATAGCTATTTGAAGACAATAATATATGAAACAACTTATGTAAGGATGCTGGAGTTTGAATTAAAGTGTGGTTTCACCAAGGAGGGATGTGTGAAGGGGTGCATCTGAACTGTTTACTACCACTGTGTTACTAGAGTGGTCAGCATCCTGACCTTGTGGAATTTGCTGAGACAAATGGGGCAGCTCTGGGTTTGTCTAGAGTGCTGTGGGTATTGTTCTTTTTATTATTATTTCTCTTCTTCTTTTTCTTCTGCTTCCTCTTCTTCTTCTGCCTTCCATCTCCCATTGGATCAAAGGCTCTCAACCAACTCAAGCCAAGCCTTTTGTAGACTTGTCCATGATTGGTTGGTTGCATTTTGCAGCTGAGTTTTCTACAGGATGAGCTAGGCAGTCTCATGTTGACCTCATTAGTCACCTCTTTTGACATGTATGGTAGGTTATAGTGTTCTATTCTTTGCTTGCTTTATGGTAATAAGGGCAAGAGTCCTGTGATGCCTATTCTTAATTAACTATTAACAAAGAATGCAATATACATGAAAAGTAATAAATGCCAAAGATCAAAATCTCAAGCTGGACATAAAAAACTTAAGTTAGTGCATTGAAGGCAGAAGGAATTGAAAATAGAATGAAATTACAGCTAAACGCTGCAGGTTGAGTAATGAGAAAAATAACATTTCAATGTTACTAGTTTTTATTTATTTCTTATTTTTCATGTTAATATAGCATTACCTAAATATATTTTCTCACATATTCATTGCAAAATGTTTGATACAAGCAATTTTTATATTTAACCTTTAAGTGTATATTGTGTCACCTATACAATTTGTTATATTTTCATGTGGCCAATAACATTATTTATTTACTCTCCGCACATAAGGAATGGAAACTGGTTTACTGCCAACAGCAGATACAGCCATTGGAATGTGAAGAGTTAGATCTTCACATATCCTAGGCTGTGACATATGAAGTGGGTTGGCCAGTTCCCTTCTTCTTCACCTTTCCTTCACTAACAACTCCCAGATAATTAAGAAAATAATCTTTCACCGTTTTTTATGATTCTGGGTCAACATCTACAACACCTGAGCATTCCTGGTCAGAATAAATAACCCTGACTCAGCTAGGAATTGAATCCAGGTCACTGCCATGGCAGGCAAGCCCACTAATAAATATGCCACCATGACTCCAAGATGTGTGTTCCCATTATCTGTCATTGGCTAAAGAAGAAAATGCGGATGGGAATGTGGAATGTCAGAAGTTTACATCAGGGCAAATGCTGTGGTTAGTGGGCAGTTATCAAGATAAATGAGGGAGTATTGTATGTGAATTGTTACTTTGTCATCTGATGTAGTTTTGCCACCGGTGCAAAAGAGAAAGGAGCAAAAGGAAAGGAGAAGGACCTGGAGGCCCAGAAAATTGAAGAAGAGTTAGTTTTATGATTATAGTTTGTTTGCCCTGGATTTGATGTTGTTGTTATTGCCAGTTCAATTGTTGTATTTGAATCACGGTTTTTGTTGGCTATGATTTTGATATTTGATATGGCTGATTGATGCATGTGTTACACACGTCTTCCCTCTGGACATTGAGTTGGAGTCTGTTGACAATGAAAGACCTGAGACCCGTAGAAGAAATATTAAAAGCCTAGGCCTAATCTCAGTCAGTTTGCTGAATCATGGTCTAGTCACATCATAATATGATTCTCCATAGTTATGAAGTTCTGGTATCAGTCTAGTGCACACATTGCTGGTTTCTGAAATTGGAGGAGGTAAGGAGAGCTCCTTAACACAGTCCCAGTTGACATAGTACTTTGGTACAGGGTTAGGAGAAGTCTGTGCACCAGACTCATTCCCATAATATACAGGGTTAGGAGAAGTCTGTGCACCAGACTCATTCCCATAATATACAGGGTTAGAAGAAGTCTGTGCACCAGACTCACTCCCATAATATACAAGGTTAGGAGAAGTCTGTGCACCAGACTCATTCCCATAATATACAGGGTTAGAAGTCTGTGCACCAGACTCACTCCCATAATATACAAGGTTAGGAGAAGTCTGTGCACCAGACTCACTCCCATAATATACAAGGTTAGGAGAAGTCTGTGCACCAGACTCATTCCCATAATATACAGGGTTAGGAGAAGTCTGTGCACCAGACTCATTCCCATAATATACAAGGTTAGGAGAAGTCTGTGCACCAGACTCATTCCCATAATATACAGGGTTAGAAGTCTGTGCACCAGACTCATTCCCATAATATACAGGGTTAGAAGTCTGTGCACCAGACTCACTCCCATAATATACAGGGTTAGGAGAAGTCTGTGCACCAGACTCACTCCCATAATATACAGGGTTAGAAGAAGTCTGTGCACCAGACTCATTCCCATAATATACAGGGTTAGGAGAAGTCTGTGCACCAGACTCATTCCCATAATATACAGGGTTAGGAGGAGTCTGTGCACCAGACTCACTCCCATAATATACAGGGTTAGGAGAAGTCTGTGCACCAGACTCATTCCCATAATATACAGGGTTAGGAGGAGTCTGTGCACCAGACTCATTCCCATAATATATAGGCCCTTTTGAGTGCTCAAATGATATTAATGTCAATGCATTGAACTTATGAATTAAAATGAGATCTTCTAGTAGAATCCTTACCAACCAACCAACCAACCAACCAATCAACCACCCAACCAACCAATCAATCAACCATCCAACCAATCAATCAACCAACCAGCCAGTCAACTAGCCAACCAACCAGCCAGCCAACCAACCAACCAATCAACCAACCAACCAACCAACTAACCAACCAACCAGCCAACCAATCAATCAACCAACTAATCAACCAACTAATCAACCAAACAACCAGCCACTCTTATTAGATCTTCTAGAGGAATCCTTACCAACCAACCAACCAATTAGATCTTCTATAAGAATCCTTACCAACCAGCCAATCAACAAACCAACCAACTAGCCAAGCATTATTGAACATTAGAAACAGTTCACGCTGTGAATGTCAAGATTATAAAATCACAGCAGAATATAATTTACGAGACCATAAATAATCTAATGTACAATTCTGATAACATTTACAAACTATGGAGATTACAGGGTCCCCCCAACAATAGCACATTGTATATCTAATACATTTATAAACTGTATGGAGATTACAGAGTGCGCCCCCCCCCCCCACACACACACACACACACATACACAAAGCACATTTGATATCTTACACCCACGTTAGAATCTCCAAATGAGGGGGTCTCTATGGCCTAGTGGTCAATCTGCCTCCCTCATGCTCCTAATGTTGTGGGTTCGATTCTGGACCTGTCATTCAGTTCATGCATGCAATTTTCTCGGAGATTCCTGGGGGTCATTGCTGGAGCTACAGAATTTGTACATCGTGCAATGCTTTCTGCAGAGTGACATTGAGCCAAATAGGGTGAAATATGATGCAATGAAGATGATACTTTTGCCTTTAATCTCAGACTGAATGTCATGCAATGATGAAAAATACTTATTTTGTGAATTTAAGTTTTTAACCTTTCTTTGATTCATTTTCATTCATTTATTCACCTCATTTCTAATTATTTTTATGCTATCGGCAATTGCAAATGATGGCTGAAATGAAATAGAGACCAAGAAGAGAATAAGAATGGCCAAAAATATTTGTAGCCACATGAAACAATATTAACATATACAGAGATAATAGAACATTAAAATTGATAATTATCAAATGTTATATATATATGCGGCGCTCACCAAACCTGACACCCCACATTGTGCCAATGGCTTCGGGCAGAGGAGCGCAATTGGGAGGGTATAAGCCTTACCCTAGTGCGAGAAAATGCAACCTGAAGACTAAATGTGATGACAGGGCAGACCAGGCCCTAAGCCGTGGTTGGCAGCTGGTCTAGGATGGAAGCTCCGACAGGCGGACAGTTAGAGCATTGCTTTGCTGATCTGGCAGCTTCTGCAGCTTGTCTTGTTCCAAACATATTGGTGTTACCTTTCCTCTGGAGTAAACTAGGTAGGCCGAGAGAGGGATCATACTGCATGAGCAACTGAAAAATTGAATTTAAGCCCTGAAGATATGTATATACAGAAGAAGGGACTGTATTTCGTGGAACAAAAACAATCAAATACAAAGGCTGGGAATGAAAAAAGAAATACAGAAAAGACAAATTAAATATTTTAGTCACATTAAAAAGATATAGCACTCTTATAGAAACTATACTGGAGTGAAGAGTTGAAACCAGGCAAGCTATAGGTGATACTAATGGGAAGGTAACATCAAGAGAAGGACAAACAGGTCTGTCAGAGTGTAACACAAGGGAGAGAAACAGTGAGTGTTGGAGATCCATTGCAGCCAATCTTCATTGTGGAGGTAACACCCCATCGATTGATTATCAGTTTAGATATTGAAAACAATTTGTGTAACAACCACTGAAGCTATGAAGCTGACATAAGTAGTACATACTTCCACATGTTTTGCTTAATCTATTGATTCTGCATGATTTCTAGCATCTTTATTTGCTTCACATTATTTAATTATGTGTGCTTTTAAATTACTTCTAAAGTAACCGCATAGTGTGAAATTATATAAAACTGATTTTGTTAGCATTGAATAGAATATTCTTAAAGTCTCTTGATTTCTTTAATGCCTTTTTTCAGCCTTATTCAAACAAAGTAATACTGACTTTTGTCATTTAAATGTACACAAGTATATTACTGAGATGTTCATATTTGTTGTTTTTCATGAGAATGTATTCTTTGTTAACAATGCATGTTGCTGTCTCAATGATGTATATTGCATGGGTTTTTTACTATGTTAATCCTTAACTGATTCAGTGCCAAACAAATGGTAGGTGTGAACCAAACATGGTACACAATAAATCAAATCAAATCAAATCAACTTTATTAGGGTCACAAATTGGGCGCGCAGGCCCGTCTTACATTCGGCCCTTCCAATCACTCGCACATTTCCCACCCACACACACTGCCCTTACCTGTTACCCCAACCAAAACACACTCGCCACCCACAAACATTCCCCCACCAAACCACACATCCCATGCCCACCCACATACACATCCTAACCCACACATCCTCTCCCCACCCACACCTCAAACCACCCATACCCCAGCCACATCTCCACATATTCCCCACCCACGCACCCAATCCCCCACCAACCCATACGTCACACATCCACTCACACATCCCCAAACCATACACACACATCCCCACTAACTGAATGAATAAGTATTATAAAATAAAATGAATAAGTATTATAAAGTAAATGTTCATTCACTGAGCATTAAAATTGCGTAAGATGCCACAAAACAACACATAACACAATGACCCTAGTATGGCAATATATCATCCTTGTGTCCAAATGGCAGATTACATGCAGCGATATATCATCCTTGGTACTGAATCAGTTAATTTCCTGGTTGTTTTGCTTTCCATTTGTCATTGATTCTTCTTTTAATTTGTTTCCAGATTTTTATTGTTTACTTACTGGCTTTTCACAGCATGAGTTGCAAAATAATAATTGGGATCACAGAATATTTAGAAAAGTTATTCTTAATGTAATTATCTCAAATAGTCGTAGAACCTAATTATTTTATAACAGAGCAAGGGGATCATGAATAATGTTGTTTGATAAAAATGGGTCATGACTAAAAAAAAGCTTGAGAAGCCCTGGTCTACTACACTTTATTTTTGGATTCCCGTGTGTTTTAGATTGATTATTGAATAATTTCCTTTCTGTAATCTATTTACTGCCCTGTGGTTATTTTTAAATAGTTTGTGCTTTCTTTTTCTATTGTCATAAATTTCTACTAATAATTTTCTGTTTTTCGAAATGTGCTATTTAGTCAGCACTTCTTAGTTTGTTTTCATTATTTGTTTACATGCATCTTAGTTACACTAGTGTTTCCTGAATAAATTTTAACTATATTGCCATGTCTGTAGTGGTTTGCATGTGTGTTATTATATTCTTTACTTGTCGCTAGCATGTTTTTAAATTGCTTATTTACATATGTCCATGGTTATTTGGAATGTGTACTCTTTGATGTGCCATACAATGACTTCTGAATGATCAAACATATGTATTTACTCTAAGATTGATGTATAGATATTTAACTTTTACATTGTTTTAAATGATATTATTCTTGTTATTTCATTTTTTTCCCCTTATGAATCCAATGACATTTTGTAGTTTTGTCCCCTCTTTGACCTGTTTTAAGAGTATAATTAGGACATTTATATGAAATACTGTAAGAGTGAAGCTGGCAAACCTAGAATGTTTGTCAGGGACGCAGAGGTGTTTCCAAAGCACCAGGGCCAGGTTTTATACTGGCTAAGACCTACTAACACGTCCTAGTCCTGGGCAACAGGTCCCTTCGGGGTCCTGGCTAACGTAGTTGGATCGCTGATTATTCCTAAGTTGGAGAGTATCTGCCTGCACGGCCAGGAACCACCAGTCTGCACACCAATAAGCCAGACATGGGTAAACAGATTCTCACGCAAACCTCAGGTCCTGTATGACATTACACTGATGTTGGACAACAGGATGTCTTCATCCGACATACAGGACTTCACGCTGGAGTTCACAGCCAGTGAACACAAGCAAGCAAGAATGTTTGTCATTTGGCATCACTTGTGGTGTGATCACCTGGCAGGGATGACACATATGAGCAGTAATAATCAGTGCACATCAGAAGTTAATACCTTCTTTACAGACATTTTGTTGAGAAAGACAGAGCACATATGGGTGTTTACTGATTCTAATCCGTCATTCAACAAGATTTAAGACAAATGAAAGTGCCCATTTGTTACCAGGGCCTATAAGGGATTAGAGAATAGTAACACTGTAACCAACCATGCACAGTTGTAAGAGGTTGACTTTATGATTATATATATATTCATTTTAATATCCTATTTGTGACTGAATCTGTTACAGGATTATTAATCTGAGCCAGGCGATGGACTCTATATTAAACTTCTCTTCTGAAGTTGAACGGGGTAGAGGTAATGGCATAATGGAAAAAGTAAAGGACTCTTTTCCATGCTTTGAAGCATATTGGGCTGATGGTACTAGCCATATATTTGTATCAACCAATTGACAATTGATGGGAGGTGTGGTCATGCCGGCAACCTTTACTTATTATGACATTTCCTGGTATCCATTTTAGCTGAGTTTATTTTAGAAAAGATCCCAGCCTTTGAAGAGGATTAAATCTCAGTGACCACTGAACTGACAGGCAAGTAGTGCTAGCCACTGCACTTCTGTGGCCTCCCACATACGTGTGTGTGTGTTTTTCTTGTTAAAATAGCAATTGTAGTAATCCAAAAGTACTCCTGTCTCCCCTCATGGATCATATGAAGAGAATTTCAACATAGTACACAAACCCTGTAGCGCAAACAAGGATCTAAATGTGTCTATACCAGAATCATTCATATTATAAATATCTTGCTGTGGGTAGTTTTCTCATTTTGAAAGTTAGTCTCTGACTCATGGGATTGAATGTGCACACATGGTCTTCCTGGTTTTGGATCCTTATCTGAGAAGCTTCTATATTACCACCAATAATCATCTACGAGAGGAGACTGGAACACCCATGCAGTTATCCAAGTAGTGCAGTGAATGTGATCCTTTATGAACGAAACCAAACCTAGAAGAGTATAAAATCCTGGGGTCCCTATTTGATTAATATCCACATCATGATTTGTACCATGTCTTCCTTAAGTTGGATTTTTCATGAAACAATCAATACATCAGCTGGATGGAAGATGCCTCGCAGAGATTAGAAAAAAGATAGTCAATACAAAAGTAGCCTTTTGCAAAATGGAAGACATACTCACCAATAAAATGTCAACTACTGTGAGAAAAAGAGTGTTAAAGTGCTAAATAGAACCTAAGAACCTATACAGTTGTATGCATTTTAAACACAGACAATAAGCAGACAAGCTGAGAAATATCTTATAGCAATGGCAGTATGGTTTCTGAGGAAAGTGCAAAGGATACCATGGATGGAGAGAAAAATGAATGAAACAGTTGTACCAAAAACAAATGAAATTAGAGATATTGGAGATAGAGAAATTATATAAATGTCCTAATGATTAGAGAAATCCACGTAGACAGTCAAGATAGTTTTGGGCATGTTTGAGCAGAAATAAGCTAGAAAACTTTATGGGGAAAAAGCTTACAAAGGCAAAGAAATAAATAAATACCTTGATCTAAAACTCATGATCATATGAGATGGTGAATCATGACCGCCCACACCTATTGGTATGGTACATGATGATGATGATGATGCTTTAATTGTAGCTAGATCTTGAACATCTAAGTCCCTTTCTACCTGGTTGTGTTTGTAGTTATGATAACTATTGGTAGTTTTTGTGTGTGTACTCTAATTTGATAATATGTAATGTAAGAAATACATAAAGAATTTGCACATTTGCAACCAGTCTATTCCTCTTCATTAGTCATAGTACTTTTATCATATCTGCAGGAGACTGAAGGCACAGAAAGAGAGGGAGGAAAGAGCCAGAGAAGAGGAGCTTGCTGCACAGCAGAGAAAGCTGGAGGAAGAAGCTTTGAAAGCTTCTGTCTTTACCCCGCCTTTTGACCCAAACCTGGTCAAATACATTGACGTGGTCAGAGAAACCATCTTGCCACTTCCCACGACCTATGCTCAAGTCAGTGCACTGGCTGAGTACGACAGTTTGCTTCTTATTGTTATTGTTGTATTTTTGAAATCTTTCATTTCCAAAGAGTTCAGCATAATCACACTGATGTGACACCAGAGGGCATTAGGTGTGTTAGGTGTGGCAGTTTCCTGTGCAGGTTACGATGTCATCCTCAGACTCAGAAGATACTGGCGCAGGGCTGGGAATTTGTCCAAGAACCATTGCTATCTAACATGTCCCCTGATCTCTTGGGGAGTGAGATGGATACATAGACCTCTTGGATAAAGGAGAAAAACAGGAGGTCCTGTGTGCAAGTTGTATTAAAAATCCCACCTGCTGCCCTGGCAAACATTATTAGGGGAACAAAAACAACACATGGGTAGATAGAGCTCATTACCTTGGTTGGAGTCTGTCTAGAGGATGTAAACCTACCACAAATGTATGCTAAGTCAGATTCATTGACTGTTGAGGTGTATGACTAGGTGTGACTCATTGGCTGTTGAGGTGTATGACTAGATGTGACTCATTGGCTGTTGAGGTGTATGACTAGGTGTGATGCAATCCCTTGAAAGAGTATCACAACCTGGGATTCTGAGATAAGCAGCACATCTTTTTTCAATTTTTCAATTCTCTCCATTGTTTAATTTTTTCCCCATCTTTTCATTCTTCTCATCCTGTTCTTATGTGTTGATGTTGTCACTGTAGTGTCTTCTCTGTGAATATGTTTTGTTTTGTGTATGTATTTGTTTGCTGATGAAGGCTAGTCGCCGCAACGTCTTGAATTTTCTGTAATTCTGTTCCGTAAGGCTGCATTACTTTATGTTATTTTATATTGTTTACATCCCCCCATGAAAAAGGATAGAATAATAAGAAGTTGCCTGTGCTCAGCAGTCTAAAGAACAAAGAAAGTTGCATCCAGGAAACTAGTGGACTGTAGGGAGGTCCTTGTGTTTGTCCCACTTTTTATCATCTACTGTTGTCTCATAGGGCCAGGTTTTAATTCTCTACTCACTAAAGATAGAACTTCAATGGCTGTATGTGTTCCAGAGTCTGAGGAGTCATTGTGGCATATGGACTTGCCAATTTGGGCAGCTTTCATGTTATACAGATGTCCTGTAGTCTACAGTGTCCTATAGGGAAGCCAAAAAATGGAGGTTAGCTGTGTTCTGTCTAGCTTAGGGTAGGATATAGTAGGAATGACTGCTTGTTCTCTGCTTCCAGTATGTGTATTTCCTTTGATAAGTGTCTTGCAGGAAGATTCAGAGACAATATTTGCTTAGAAACATGTCCTAAAAATTAAATGTGCCTCATTTAAAAGCCATATTATTATTTTGTTTTATGTTATATGATATTGTAAATGCAGTTAGGTATTTGGTTTTAAACTAATTCTTATCATTTTGAAAGAAAACATAATTCCAATATTTGTGTTCTGATAAAAATTTGCCGCTGGCTTAAAAAGTAATTATCACCATATGTCGGTTATAGTGAAGTTTTTAAAATATTTATTTAGTTGCTTCAGAATGATTAGGCAGAAGTCAAAGGCCCTTATGGTACTGCAACAACATCCAGCTTAGACACCTATACAACATTAAATAAACAAGCCTGCAGAACTTTATACAGGTTGGAGGACTAGACCTTCATTTTCAAATCATCAGAAATCAAATCCCATATCATCATAGCTAAGACCAATTTTTATGACCATTGATATGTTGGAGGCTCGCAGAGGTAAATTGAACCCATTACAACTAGTATGAACAATGCCTTATAGAAAAAAACTATAGTTATCACCTGGTTGCTATCCAAAATATTGTAGTGGCAACCGTGGAAACTTTCAGCAGACCAAGTTATAAAAGACTCAGAAATAGAAATTTTTTCATCCTCCCATTGTTTATTTTGCTAAAAGCAAACACATCTGCTGACCAATCATCTGCTAACAGTATTACACTTTGATTAGAATAAGTTTATATATTGACCAATGTTGGCAGACCTTCAGTTTATGTGTTTGATGAATATCTACTCAGGTTTGTATCTGAAAAGATGGGTGGAAAAATTGACCGAAGTCAAGTAGCCAGCTTTTGTTGGGAACTGCCACTCAGCCAGTTAAAATTTGAGCTCAAGTCTAATGTAATACCTATTGGGCGCATCAAGGCTGGCATACATATTCACAGGGCACTCTTGTTCAAGGTTAGTCCTGATATAATTCCGATATGTAGCCTTTAATGTTTTAAAAACAGAAGCCACAAACAATATGTTGCACGACTTATTGCCTGGTATATTTTGCTGCATCTAATCAGGTGCATACTGCAGAGTTAAATAGCGTATGAAGTGAATAAATTAAGAATACTTTGGCTGAAATACTGAAAACGTAATGTCACAGGTATGGTTTGAATTTATAGGATCCATTATCCCCACAGTAATCTCAAATTTAAAATGAAATCTTTCTGTTTGCACAAAACTGGTTGGAACCACCTAATTGCTAACATCTCACTATATTTGAGCAATCATCATCTCACCCATGACTCCCTGAGTCAACTCACTAACCTCTCAGCCATGACTCCCCGAGTCAACTCACTAACCTCTCAGCCATGACTCCCCGAGTCAACTCACTAACCTCTCAGCCATGACTCCTGAGTCAACTCACTAACCTCTCAGCCATGACTTCCTGAGTCAACTCACTAACCTCTTGGTCATGAATCCCTGAGTCAACTCACTAACCTCTTGGTCATGACTCCCAGAGTCAACTCACTAACCTCTCAGCCATGACTCCCGAGTCAACTCACTAACCTCTCAGCCATGACTCCCTGAGTCAACTCACTAACCTCTCAGCCATGACTCCCCGAGTCAACTCACTAACCTCTTGGTCATGACTCCCAGAGTAAACTCACTAACCTCTCAGCCATGACTCCCGAGTCAACTCACTAACCTCTCAGCCATGACTCCCTGAGTCAACTCACTAACCTTTCAGCCATGACTCCCCGAGTCAACTCACTAATCTCTCAGCCATGACTCCTCAAGTCAACTCACTAACCTCTCAGCCATGACTCCCTGAGTCAACTCACTAACCTCTCAGCCATGAATCCCTGAGTCAACTCACTAACCTCTCAGCCATGACTCCCTGAGCCAACTCACTAACCTCTCAGCCATGACATCCCAAGTCAACTCACTAACCTCTCAGCCATGACTCCCCGAGTCAACTCACTAACCACTCAGCCATGACTCCTCAAGTCAACTCACTAACCTCTCAGCCATGACTCCCTGAGTCAACTCACTAACCTCTCAGCCATGACTCCCTGAGTCAACTCACTAACCTCTCAGCCATGACTCCTTGAGTCAACTCACTAACCTTTCAGCCATGACTCCCCCAGTCAACTCACTAACCTCTCAGCCATGACTCCTCGAGTCAACTCACAAACCTCTTGGTCATGACTCCCCGAGTCAACTCACTAACCTCTCAGCCATGACTCCCCGAGTCAACTCACTAACCTCTCAGCCATGACTCCCCGAGTCAGTTCACAAACAAATAATACAATATGTGTTTTTATGCAGGGTGGTCTAATTGAATGTGTGATTTGATGCCCTCAGGTGTTGGCTGATCGCATTGCTCTCCCTTGCTCTCTTGTACGAGGAGGATACAATAGAGGCTGGAATGAAATCATGCTTCCAGATAATTCTACAGATGTAAGTTGTTGCCTGCAAAAGCTTTGTTTATGGTTCTCAGTACCACTATTACACCATATGTATTTGTCAACAGCCATTGACAACTCCCAGCCTATATTTCTTGATGAGGCTCTCTGTTTGTCAGGCCGAGGCTCTCTATTTGTAATGACGAGGCTCTCTCTTCCTAGCAGAGACTGCACTACAACTGATCTTGTCATTTCTCTTACTTATCACCCTGACAACATTAATGTTAAATATACCTTCTTCAGGCACTTTTCCATCCTTCATGCTTAACTCAGCACAAACACGGTTTTCTCAGAAGTCTTCCCTACTGGCATAAAGATGCAATTGTAATCTCAGGGCATGCTAGTCAAGAGCTGATTATGTCAACCTTCTGAGTGGCTTGTCTTAGATCTGAGGGTAAGACCTGTCTATGTGTGCTTCAGACTCCGAGGGTAGCATTCTCCTTTAGTTAGTTTAGTTTAGTCAACAGATCAATATCACAGCACACGGGTGTAACCCATAAGTGCTCCATTCTACTCCTAACTCAAGCCTGAGTCTGGAGAATCTCAGCTCAGTGCACAAACTCTGTAGCACCGGCAAGAATCCTGAAATACTTTGGGTAGATTTTTAACTACAAATTTTGCCGGGCAGCGCCGTTAGGCTAACTCTTTTTCGATTTCCAACTGCCAAGGGATTGTTTACGTTCGCAACAATACACACAGGCATCTGATCTCACTACCTTGAGACCAGGAGAAATTTTTTTAACTAGAAGTCCACATGAAAAAATCCCAGTCCTCACCGGGGCTTGAACCCGGGAACTCCAGCACTCAAGGCGGACACCATACCTCGAGACCATTGAGCCCCTCCGTAAAATCAGCATTCTTTTTACCACTTTTTATATCTGTAAATTCTTCTACATGCACCACAATGTTATTTATACCATATCTGGAAACAGGGAACTATATCGGTGAAACAGGCTTATGCTTGGCTGGCATGTTTAGGCAACATCTCTTGGACATTAACAGTAGTGCCCATAAACCAGTGCCTACACATTTCATCAATGCGGATAACTGTGGCATGTCTGATATCCAGGCTATTAAATCATGCACATCTCATTAAAGAGATTCGACAACTCTGGAAAATTGTCTCATTTTTCAGTTGTAGTTTCTTTCACCATAAGGCCTTTTTGTCAACAAAGTTTCATTTAACCTAGTTTTGTTTTAAATATAATTCTTTTTCTCCTCGCTAGTCTGTCATTCTAACTTTTCAGTATGTGTAGTCTCCTCCTGTTTTGCTCCATCCCTCACATATCATCCCTATTTTTCTCAAAGTCCAGTAGCAGGAACAGAAAATACTGTGTGTGTGTGAAGTGTTAAAACCTATTCTCATGTTTTGTGGATTATTAAAAGGCATTTGACTGTGTACAACATCAGAAACTTTGGGAAATGAGGAATATGGGCTTTCCACCACATGTAGTACAACTCATAAAAATGCTCTATCTAGACCAACAAGCAGTGGTTAGAATAGATGACGAGACATCAGATTGGTTTGACATCAAGCAAGGAGTCCGTTAGGGATGCGTGCTGTTCCCCTATTTGTTTAACCTGTATGCCAAAAATATAATGAGAAATGTCAAAGATGATATAACCAGGGAGCAATATGATGCCTTAAATATCGGTGGTCATGAAATAACAGAGATTCAATATGCTGATGATACTGTTTTACTATCCACATCATAGAATGGTATAGAAAACCTTATAATCTCAACCCAATGAAATAGTGAAAGTCACAACTTATATCTTAACTAGAAAAAACAAAGATAATGCATACAGTAAAACTACTATGGAGAAAGAAATATATGTTAATGAAGATAGATTGTAGGTGGTGGAAAATTTCAAATATCTTGGGTCATTGATTACCAACAAATGGTGACACAATGAAAGAAATTAAATGACTACTATCAATTGCTCTTCAAAGACTAAAACAACTGAATAAATTATGGAGTGGGACAGATAGAACTACAAAAATTAGATTTGTAAGGGCATGCAACCTTCCCATTGCAACCTACGCCCGTGAGACTTGGACACTTACTAAACAAGCTGAACAGCGCATAAATGCCTTTGAATATAAATGTTATAGACGGGTTCTAGCTGGCCTCCCTGGCCTAGAGGTTAAATGACTTTCTCGGTAATCCCATTTATCCACGTAGGGTAACGCAGCGCGCAAGAATTGGAAGCGGTTCTCCCCACGTTGGTAACTTACGGGATAAGTGAACCGGCCACTCAGAAAGCAATGGTAAACTACTGAGCATAATCTTGCCAAGAAATCAACAACAGAGGTAAAGTGCTGGTGTTGACAGTGATGTCCTGTAAAGGATATGCAAAAAAAAAAAAAAAGACGGTTTCTAAGAATATCTTGGGTAAAGAAAAGAACAAATGCATCCATACTTCAAGAGCTGCATATTGAAGAGGGTTGGCTTGTCATAAACCTATGGCTTGTGACAGAAAGTAATAGTACTAATGATATACTAATGATACCCCAACCGACCCGAACTGGCTGTAACAGAAATAACAGAAATATCATTGTGATAAAATTAAACTAATCTTTATTGCTTATGAGTGTTAGTTACACAAAACATGAATCAGAATCGCTAACCTAAAGACCACCTAATCACTAACTACCGACTAACTCTTCTAAGTATTAATTCATTTTTAAAACAAACCATAACTTGGTTCTAAAACCCGACCATTCCTATCACCATCCCAAACACTGTGTACACAACCACAACGACTTCCGTTCTCTATCTTACACAGATCGTGCGCAGCATGCATGCGCCGAGCCATGCGCAAACTAAGCACGTAACATGCCAGTAGCTAATGTGTTATACTTGATTTGGTTTTGTGTGTAATATGGGGCTGTGACAGGCTATTAAAGATGATAAAACAAAGAAAATTGATATATTTTGGTCACTTGAAACGTCATGAGAGTTTGGAGAGAACAATAATGGAGGGGTATATGCCTGGGAAGAGAGGAAGAGAAAGGCCAAAGAGAAGATGGGTGCTGGATGTGGCGGATGATCTCCAGATGGGTATATCGGATGCGGGACATCTTGCTTATGACCGAGAAGTTTTCCGGAAGGTTGTTATGGGAGCGAGGTTCTGCAAAGGACATGCTACTGAATGAATGAATGAGTGCACAGAGGAATAGGTGGCCATCTTTCCCTCCCATAGCAAACATTAAGAGCTGGTATCAAACCTTTATCCACCTGTACTCATACCATTGTCAGCGTAACATCCTAACCACAACATTAACATCCCCACTACCTTATTTCTCCAACCACCACCACACTTGCTGGCTTCGTGGCAAAGGAGTTATGGACGCAGTCTTAATCCTGCTTACCACGGTCAGAAAAGAGTTGCGGGTGATTTGGCAGTAGGCCTTGTGTCGGGTTTTATTTTTTTTTATAACATGGTATGGGTGCCAGTCGTTCAGAAAGCAATGGCAAACTACTGAACATAAACTTGCCGAGAGATCACAAACAGCCAAAAAATGTTGGGTTTGACTGCGACATCCTGTAAAGGATATGCAAGTAACTTTAACTTAACCCCACACTTATTTCACTTTTGTTTAGCCTTCCCTCACTATGTCACGTCCTGTCAGCTGACTTATAGAACTCAAGGCACAGCTGGGGTTTTGTACACTATAGATGTAGACACATACATGGACCCAATCTTTAAGGATCAGGGATTTTTAGTGTGTAGTTTGTTTAGTGTGCTGTATCAGTATCTTTTGTGTTTGTGCTGAGGAAAGCTTTCTAGCTCTAACATCCATTCTGTGACTGATGGTTGTTTTATTATAAAGCTGACCAGTTCCATATTCCATTTTTTAAAAATTTATTCATTGCATATTTACAGCTTTCTTGCATTTCATTCCATTTTATTTGTCATCACTTTGGCTTCTCATCAAAAATTCTTGTTGTTATCAATCATGAAAAACTAACAACTGCCTTTTAAGAGTTACATTTTTGCAATTTAGAATAAGGGGAGAGAAACTTTAGAATAAGAGACGATAAGTATTGACTTTTCATCACAAACACTTAGACATATACATTTGTACACTCAATGTGACAGAAAGACTGCCCATCCGCTCCTCCGTACACTCTATGTGACAGAAAGACTGCCCATCCGCTCCTCCGTACACTCTGTGAGAGAAAGACTGCCCATCTGCTCCTCCGTACACTCTGTGTGAGAGAAAGACTGCCCATCTGCTCCCCCGTACACTTTCGTTGCAATACAACATTTGTGGAAGTCACACAAATGCAATCTAATACCAAACTTATAGTATGTAACAGTAGCATAAAATCTGTTCTGTGTATGGCTCATAAACAATGGAGAACAACTAAAACAATGACTGATTAACCACAAACATTGATTAACTACTGCCAGTGCAGAACAGTGGGACTTAAATGGATGACAAAATGTATAGTGTGGAGCTCTTGGAGAAAAGTAAGCGAATCCCAGTGAAGCAAAGATGCTGACACAGAAAACCTGTTAATAGCATAACTAAAAAGTCCTGTCTTTGGAATCCTCAGGACAAACGAAACAGAGGGCGACCATATAGAGAAGAGAACTAGGCACAAAAGTAGAGACAATGACAATAGACCTGATGGTACAACTGTGGAAAGCTCTGCCACTGGGCAAAAGGAGAACATAATAATGAAAACTTAGAAATTTAGAAGCCTATATCAGGAAAACATGTATCCTGATTAGCAAAGAATGGGTATGGGTCAACGTGCAAAGTGATTAAGTCGCCTGCCTCGCATTCCTAAGGTTGTGAGTTTGATTCTGGACTCGGACATTCAGTTAATGAGTGCAGTTATGTCACAGACTCCTGGGGATCATCGCTGGGGCTATGGAGTCTTGGCGAGCTGCCCTACAGAAAGAGACAAAGCCATATGGAATAAAACCCGGTGCAATGAAGTTGATCCTCTCATCTTTAAAACCTGTTATTTAATGTTTTATTATACTTGAGTGGAGAAAATTTCTGACAGCAGAGGTCAGGAAAGTGACCACACCAGGCCATTTCAACAGCATTCTATAAACTGACTAAAGGGATGATGATGATGAATGTATTTATTTTAGTACGAGACAACTGATGTTAAGTGAGAGACAGATAATTATCTTGCCACTTTCTGATTTAATTTGTAGCTAGACCATGGTTTGGATATCATCACACCAAACTTTGTATCAGCTATAATCGGTCATAAGGTATCACTTTTAACACTCACATTCTATTGGTCTATTTCGTTAAGTGAAGTTTCAGTAGTTAAAAGTTGATTGATTTTCACTTATTTTGTTTTTCAGTGCATTGGTCATTAAAATACACAATTTCTGTCCTTTTTTTTTATTGTTACTACTTTAACTTATTAACTGCTGGATAAAAAAAATTCTGTAGCAGAATAAACTAATTTGCATTTTTAAATCACAAGGACATCAGTACTTTCAACTGCCATTATCATCACCACCTTATGCCCTACCAACTTGCATAGATGTTCATGTCTCTCCACAGCTCTTTTTTCTTCATGTTCTGGGTTAACTCTTCTGATGATATTTCATCCAGCATAATTTCTCTGCCACTTTTCCCAGTGATCCTTCTAGTTGTCATGTTTTCCAATGCCTATCTTTTCATTACATGGCTGTTTGTCTCTTTTGTATAGTTGATATAATGTTCTTCTTTTCTTAGCCTCTTCCAGGCGATTGTTGTTAGTACTTTGACAGTCCAAGATATTCGCAACATTTGTCCAAAATTTTCCAGATTTGTTCATTAATGTTCTATAATTCGCTGCCATACAGCAAAACAGGTTTTATATAACATTTCAGCACTCTCTTTCTTACATTCAGCGATATTGATTTATTGTATTAGATACTTTTAATTTTCTTAAATGCAGCTTTTGCTTGATCTATTCTGCTCTTAATCTTTGTGATGCATTTTCTATCTGATGTTATAGTTGCCCTTAGGTATTTGAAAGTATCAGCTTGGTTAAGCAATGTTCCTTCTATTTTTATATCACATTTTAGTGGTATCATTTTCTTTGATATAACCATTCTTTCTGTTTTCTTGATAATTAAGAAAAATCCTTTTTATTCCCTCAATGTTAATGCAATATCTAAAAGTTGTTATAAATCTTTTACATTTCGAAGTGTAGTTTATCAGTCTCAAAGAGACAGCCAAAGAGGAAAGAAACCACTAAATAAAATCATGAGATCGTTACTTTCAAAGAGGCTAAATGCTCTACGGAAGTGATCACTTTGGGAGGCAGGTATTTGTAGTATACTCTGGCCGAATGTAAAAATTCTAGAGAACATATTACATGATGTTTGGGACCAAGCATAAAAGCCATTTATACATCATGCATTGCTTGTGACTGGAAGAATTAATATTAGTTGCTTTTTATTTTAACTCTATAACAAAATGCATGGTGCTTGATGCTGTGAGTTAAATTTAGCTGTAAGTTGTGTTTGGTATCTCAATTTACTTAACTCATTCTGACCCGGAACATTTTTTCAGCAGATGCCCTAGAGGCACTATAAAAAAATCATATGTTCATTACTTTCAAAATGGCTGAATACATAGTGGCAGGGGAAACCAAATTTTATTGAAAGCAGGCTCTGACCAAATAAAAAAAAACATTAGAGAACACGTTACATAATGGTTAGGAATTTTAGGTTAAAAACCAGTCACACCTCACAATGACTAAAAGAGAAAACAAAAATTTCAGAAAAAAATGTATTTTATAGTATGCTATTTTAAAGTGTTAATCATAAATACGCCGGTCTCTATGGTTAAGGGCTTGCGAATGTGATTTGTGAGTCCGCTCACCTGAATTCGAAACGCAGCTGTGACTGATTTGGCAGCAGACCATGTCGCGCTGGGTCTTAATGTGTTGGTATGGGAGCCGGTCGTTCAGAAATTAATGGCAAATTACTGAACGTAAACTTGCCAAGACATCAACAGCAGTAGTAAAATGCTGGTGTTGACAGTGATGTCCTGTAAATAGGATATGCCAAAAAAAAAAAAATCATAAATACAGAATATTATAAACTTGCCTCATGGAGGCTGAGATTGATGTGATGGAATCCAAAGGTTCCCCAGTAAAAAAAACCTCAGCCATTATATTATTAGATCAGAATATGAAATGTTATTTAACAACATCTGATTACAATGTTACCCGGTGGTAATTAACTGCTCTTGCAATTAACAACTTAACATGATTTGGCCACATCACGAGAAAACCCTGGTATCAACTACCACAGAGAGCCATACTGAAGTATTGTGATAGATACAGAGCAGGGGGGGGGAGGACACAGACATGCACTCACTCACACGTGTGCGAGAGAGAGAGAGAGAGAGAGAGAGAGAGAGAGAGAGAGAGAGAGAGAGAGAGAGAGAGAGAGAGAGAGAGAGAGAGAGAGAGAGAGAGAGAGAGACAGGGATGGAGAAAGACAAGAAGATGAAGATGAAGAAGTGGTAATCAATATGTATCTATGTAGCTGATATGTTTGGCTCAAATTGGTGTGATGACCAAACAATACAGAATTTGTAGATAATTCATATACAAACCTCTTGCTGCTTTCATTATATAAAGTATTATCAATGATATATTTCACAGCCTGTCATTCCCAAATTCCCACCTAAGAAGTACATCATTGACCTTGTACACCAGCCTGGAAATCTGCTGGTACCAGATTCACTGGCTGCGATCGCCTACATGAAGTTGTGATGTTGTACCTGTCCACAAGAAACATTGATATACAAAACATGGCGTGGATGGTACAAGGATGGAACTTTTCAGTTTATATTCGGAGTATCCAAGATGAAATATAAAATCAACTCTCATATGTTGAAATTGTATTTGAAGAGGAACTTTGCCCTGACTCTTTATCTGGTTGAAGTGCAGCATATCCCAACACAACCAGTATCTTAGACGTTTAAAGCCTAGTGTACACTTCAGTGTTTTCAAAACTATATTGAGAAAATTAACATGATTTGTGTGGTTAAAATAAACATGATATTTGTGATTAAAATAACTGCTCAATGGCTTTGTTTTAATCAAAGGATAAAACTCTTAAACATTATAATTGTTTATGGGATCTTGAAGCTACACCACAATGCAGTTATCATAATTTGTGCAGCCTTCAGTTCTGATTCAGTGTGTGTGTGTTGTACATTTTTATGAATTAATTTGTTTTTAAATTTTGTCCTGTAACATTTTCTGGCTATGGGTGTGTGATGTGAATGCACCATCACATTTTGTGGTGCTGAATGTATGGAGGAATAGTTGGCCAGTCTTTTCCTCACTTTCACAGGCAACAAGCACAGGTGTCCAACCTGCAATGTGACCATGCTCCTGGCATTATCAGTGCAGTTTGATATCAACTTTGCTAACACACCCACACGTTCTCAGTTAACTGCCATGTTTAAGCATGTTTATAGTTGTATGTTTCCAATATCTAAGGACAAGATTTGGGAACTTTCCAGGTTTTATTTCATAGGGAAGCCTGTTCAGATTACCAAATTTTGTTGTTTGAAGTTAGATTGACAATTTTAGCTGGATAGAAACAAGTGTGGCATTTAGAATGTTGCTTTCAGTTTTAATATGACTTAGTTTCAGAATTGTGTTTTTAGTTTTTTTTTCTCACATTTCCTTGAGTACAATAGAATTGTTCTGTTAAATATGTTATGGGGTAAATTTAAAAGCAGTAATAAAGATAATTGAACCATTAGTTGATGTAGTCAGTGTTTTGTTAAATTCATACTTAACTAATGAATTTGAAAAACAGATGAACAATTGTACCAAAACACTGTCCCTTATTCCCCATTGGGGCATATGTTCTCAACCAAACCTATCTCTTGCTATCTCGTCCATGTTCTCCCCATATTATTTATCTGTCTGTAATTCTCTTCTCCATGTGTTTTTAAGTCTCCCGCTATTTCGTTTGCCTTGTGGATTTGAACAAGAGAATGTCTAGTTATATTAACTTATATTGTCCTCAGGTTTTCTCAGAGTGTGTCTTATAATTTTAGCACAATACAATACCAGCTGAAATAATACATTTTAACATCAAGCTTAGAAAAATAATATTAGTATTATCTAAGTTTACTATTACATTATGTAGTCAGTGTTCTTTTCAATTCATACTTGAATAATAAATTTACTTTCGAGGTTTAATGCTCATTATAAAACTACTCACAACATTATCTGGTCTGTACTGTTTATATATTATATATATGACTGGCATCTTGCTGTCTTGATAGATGATAGTTTGTAAACCGGGGTTGTACAAAGTCTGGGCTGAATTTAGAGACCATGTGTTGCCCCTGCAGCATGATCCCTCTCTCAGCCTGTCTAGTTTATTCCAGAGGAAATGTAGCACCAATACGTCTGGAACAAGACAAGCTGCAGAAGCTGCTGGATCAGCAAATCAGTGCTGTAAATGCTTGAAGGGCCTGGTCTGCTCTGCCATTTAGTCTTTAGGCTGCATTTCCTGACACCAGGATAAGTATTGTACCCTCCCAATTGTGCGCCTCTGCCTAAAGCCAATGGCATAGTGTGGGGTGTCAGATTTGGTGAGCGCAACCCAACATTCGGCTTTAACAGAAATCAGGCAGTACTGTCTTCTGTCATACGGTAGCACAGTCATATCTGACTAAGACCCGACTTCCATTCATATATATTTAATACCTGATGGCTTTAGCACAAAACAACACTAGCAGAAATAATACAGTTTAACGTCAAGCCCAGAAAAATAATGTCAGCATGATCTACATTTCTTAATTTGTTTAATCTTATTTGTAACAATCTAATGCTTCATTGTTACAGCAGGGTACCTTCTTCTTCAGCCATGTGTAAGTGAGTCTCCATCACCCTGTTGCCTGTGTCTTCATAGGTGCACTCTTACAGGCTTCTTCCATTCCATCATCTGGTGTTGTTCATGCACATATAACATTGTCTTGCATGCTTCCTTGCCACTTATCGGTCAAGTATATCCTTTCATTGTGGCTAAGAGATTATGGACGCACTTCGTAATCCCTCATACCTGCGTTTAAAACACAGCTGCTCATGATTTGGCAGCAGGCCGCATTGCGTTAGTTATTTACAAAATGGTATGGGTGCCGGTTGTTCAGAAATCAATGGCATACTACTGAACATAAACTTGCCAAGAGATCACAACAGCAAAAAATGCTGGTGTTGACTGCAATGTCCTGTAAAGGATATGCAACTAACTTATTTTTTACAAATAACCTTTCATTAGGAGCTGTGTCTCTTCATATAGCTGGCATATCTCAAGTGTCTTACCCTGATCTCATCGTGTAATATTTTGCAATGTTATTTCTATGAAAACGCCCTGGGGCATAGGGGTTATTATCGCAATTCATAATCCTGCATGCTGCATTTGAGACACAGCTGCATGGGATATGGCAGCAGAATGCCTGCGTTGGTTTTCATACAATGGAAAGAATGCCGGTTGTTCAGAAAGCAAACAAAAAACTACTGAACATAAACTTACCCATATTCACAAACAGCCAAAATATTGCTGGAGTTGACTGCGATGTCCTGTAAAGGATATTCAACTCACTTTTGTCTATGACTTTACTAAGTTTATATGAATTTACTAAGTTTATGTGAATTTACATTTTTAGGTTTAATTTTTACACCTTATCTGGCAAACGACCAGACAAATAAAGACAATGGATGCTAATTTTTGTCCCAAGTGCAGATGATTGTTACAGTCTTGCTTTTCTTCAACACCTAGTGTTGTAGTAGAGTAACAGAGAAGAATGAGGTTGAATTTATTTCTGAAAAGACAACTTGTGAGGTATACCTCAAAGCATGGCCACATGCAAATTAAAATAGGATCCGTTTTAAGTTGGAATTTTACAGCATGTTACTTTGTGTTCAACATTCTGATATGGTTTGATTAATAAATTAATTCATCTTCATTACCCGATGGCGACTTTTTAAAATGTTAATATAACAGCCTCAGGTGGTCTCAAATAATAGAAGTCATGGCATGGTATAGTTCAGAGCTTGTGTGGTTATATTTTAGTATAACCGTGTTAAGTGATAGACAATATTAGAAGATCTTGGTATGATATAGTTCAGAGCGATTTTGATTATATGCTAATATAACAGTCTAAGTCAGTGGTTCTCAACCGGTAATGAATTCCCCCCCTCCCCCCCCCCCAGGGGGAATATTAGGGTTTCGGGGGGGGGGGGGGGAGATTAAGATTATTCAAGATCGCGTTATTACAATAACCGATTACTTGATCTTATTTTCTCCCTCCATACTTTACAGTTCTGTACTTCTCACACTTCTGAAATTTGTTTTATAACTGTAAGTAGACCAGCAAATCACGTTTTATATAGAAGTCTAGACTTGTTCTAGTATGTGTTACTAAATTTAGCTTCCATTGTTACATATACTGTGTTAGGGACAGGGGAAGGAATTTATAGGGTGGAAATATGAAGGGTGGGGGGATGACATTCTGAACATATGGTGAAGGAGTTCATGGGCCTAAAATGATTGAGAACCACTGGTCTAAGTGATAGCAAATATTAGAAGGGCTTGGCATGGTATAGTTCAGAACTTTCATGGTGAGTTAGTATAACCACCTAAGATATGTTAGTGTAACCATCTAAAATATGTTAGTATTACCATTTAAGATATGTTAGTGTAGCCATCTAAGTATTCTAAGTGATAGCAATAATAGAAGGGCTTTGCATGGTATAGTTCAGAGCCTTCATTTTGAGTAGGTATAACCGTCTAAGATATGTTAGTATAACCGTCTCAGGTGATAGCAAAAGATAGAAGGGCTTGACATTGTATATAATTCAAAGCCTTTGCTCTGTTGAAGGACAGTAGAGTTTGACTTGGTGTATTTGAAAGCCCATTTTTCATTGAATAATAAACGACAGAAACAAGAGATCACATACTCAATATGTGTTTAATATAGAGAAGTGCAGAGAATTTAATGTAAACTTATTCTCATGTTTTGTGGATTATTCAAAGGCATTTGACTGTGTACAACACCAGAAACTTTGGGAAATCATGAGAAATATGGGCTTTCCATCACATGTAGTACAACTCATAAAAATACTCTATCTAGACCAACAAGTAGTAAGCGGTGGTTACAATTGATGGCGAGCATCAGATTCATTTGGCATCAAGCAAGGAGTCCGTCAGGACTGCTGTGCTGTCACCCTATTTGTTTAACCTGTATGCCGAAAATATAATGAGAAATGTCAGAGATGATATAACCAGGGAGCAATATGATGCCCTAAATATCGGTGGTCATGACATATCAGAGATTCGATATGCTGATGATACAGTATTACTATCCACATCACAGAATGGTTTAGAAAACCTAATAACGTCAACCCAAAAAATAGTGAAAATCAATACGTATACGAGGGCCAGTCAATAAGTAAGTCACACAATTTTGTGGGATGGCAGGTAAATGTAGTTGGTGTTTTCTACGGGTGTCATTAGGTGTCACATTAAGTGACAGCAACATCGAACTTTATATTCCCGTTCGTCAGATGGCGCTAGGTGTCTCATGTGCATGTGCAGCGCATAAACAAAATGGCGACTGTACTTACGGAGCGTACAACCAAAGAGCAACTTTTCATTATTTTGTGGGCAAAAGGACTGCCTGCAAAGAACATTCATAAGGAAATACTTCCTGTTTATGCTGACTACCAGCCCTAATCAAAACGTGCTTTAATACAATGGAAACATCCTTCTTCGCCTTGTGTCCAAAAATTTAAGGATTACGCCATCAGCAGGGAAGGTTATGCTGACAGTGTTCTGGGATTGTCAGAGTGCTTTTAACCAATTTCAAGAAGAAAGGTGACAATGTGAATTCTGAATTGTACTGTGAAGTTCAATCGATGCTTCATGATGCAATTCGAAGAAATCGTCCAGGACTGCTGACTAGAGGAGTGTTGCTTCTTCATGAAAATGCCAGACCACATTAACTCAGGTTAAAATTAACCAACTAAGGTTGGAAGTTCTGGAACATCCACCTCACAGCCCCGACTTAGCCCCTAGCGATTTCCACATTTTTTGGTCCACTGAAAGCCCACCTTGGCGGGAGACATTTCGCGAATAACGCCGAAGTTGAATGTGAAGTGAAAAACGTGGTTTAGAAAACAGAGCACGCAGTTTTATGCAGCCGATTTGGGAGGACTGATAAAACGATGGGATATGTGCATCAATGTTGGTGGAAATTATGTTGAGAAATAAAGGGACAATGTATGTATAAAAATAAACTGGTTTCAAGTTGTTATCATATTTAGTTATTTTTCTACAGCCATTTGTGACTTTACTTATTGACTTCCCCTCACATCTTAACATAGCAAAAACATAGATAATGCACACAGATTAAACTACTTCGGATAAATAAATATATGTTAATGAAGACAGACTGGAGGTGGTGGAAAATTTTGAATATCTTGGGACATTGATTACCAACAATGGTGACACAATGAAAGAATGGGTAGCAATGAAACGATGGGTAGCGTTGTGATGTTCTGTTGTGATAATTTGGTGTGTCCAGTGTGTGCCGCGTGGTTACACACCCGCTTCACACGCGTGATCCGGGACTGTTTCCGGATCCCGTCAGGGATATGCACTACTGACGAGCTCAAATGAGGGCGAAACTCGAGTATAGTGCTTCCATATTGACGTGGATAGGCCTTAGGTTCATACCAGAATGCGATCGGTGTTGCCAGTAGTGGGTTGTGCTCAATATTTACATTTCAAATCCCGAAACAACCACGTAAACAATGAAAGAAATTAAACGAATATTATCAATTGTTCTTCAAATACTAAAACAATTGAATAAATTATGGAGTAGGACAGATAAAAAAAAATGTTTGCATACCTTTACAGGACATTGCTGTCAACATCAGCATCTTTCAGCTGATTGTTGATTTCTTGGCAAGATTACGCTTAGTAGTTTGCCATTGCTTTCTGAGCGGCCGGCTCACATACACCGTAAGTTACCGACGCGATTCAAGCCACTGCTGATTCTCACCGTCGTCACGTTACTTACGAGAGTATACGAGATTACGAAGAAAAGTCGCTAACCTCTAGACCAGGAAGCCGGCGGTAGGACAGATAGAACTAAAAAAAATAGATTTTTAAGAGCATGTATCTTTCCCATTGCAACATACGCCTGTGAGACCTGGACACTTACTAACTAAGCTGAACAGCGCATAAATGGCTTTGAATATAAATGTTATAGACGGGTTCTAAGAATATCTTGGGTAAAGAAAAGAACAAATGCATCCATACTTCAAGAGCTGAATATTGAAGAGGGTGGGCTATTAAAGACAATAAAACAAAGAACATTGGTATATTTTGGTCACTTGAAACATCATGAGAGTTTGGAGAGAATAAATGGAGGGGTATATGCCTGGGAAGAGAGGAAGAGGAAGGCCAAAGAGAAGATGGGTGCAGGAATGTAGCAGATGATCTCCAGATGGGTGTATCGGACGCGGGACATCTTGCTTATGATCGAGAAGTTTTCCGGAAGGTTGTTATGGGAGCGATGTTCTGTAAAGGACATGCTACTGAATGAATGAATAAACGACTGAAGAAAATGATAATTTTAGTTGCTGTAAAATTAAGCAATAGGCACGAATCCACATGTTTATAATATTATGGTAAAATTCTTACAAAAGAAGCTTTAAAATTCCTCTTGACGTGTCCAGTTTTCTTCCTGACATCAGGCTGTGACAAGAATTCCGAAAGAAAGCCTGAAATGTGCCTCATCCAACTGTGGCATTTATTACTTCAGTTAAACTTTTATCCCCCCTATGGAAAGACAGCCGGTCTCCGTGGCTAAGGCCTTACGGACGCGATTCATATGTCCGTTTACCAACGTTAGAAACACAGCTGCGACCGATTTGGCAGCAGACCGCGTTGTGCTGGGTTTTAAACGTATTGGTATGGGAGCTGGTCGTTCAGAAAGTAATGGCAAACTACTGAACGTAAACTTGCCAAGACCTCAACAACAGCAGTAAAATGCTGGTGTTGACAGCAGTGTTCTGTAAATAGGATATGCAACAAACAAACAAACAAACAAAATTTGGACACAGCCTTTTGCTTTCTTTCCAATGTATCTCAGTGATGCTCCTTTTTGTGGAGTACTCTGTGATGGTAGCATGATTTGTGGCCAACACATTTTGCTTGCTGCTTTTTTGTGTTTGTGTGTGTGATTCATCTAAAGAATCCAGAGTCTGAGAGATGCCGCCATGATCTCACAGCTTGTTGAAAGGAGAATCCTCACTACAGCTCTCCGCGGCTGAGGATGGGGAATACACCGTTGTGGAAGACTAGGCTCTGGGAAGTGAGCATCCACCGGGGATAAGTTGACGCCTTGGAGGTGCATTTTTGCTGTTACGAACGTAGGACAGAGGAAGGTAGCTTGATACTTTGGTAGCTTAAAGGATTGCTACAGGCTGACGTAACCCTCAGTCATGGGGATCTCATCTCATCTCATCATGTTCCTCTTGTACCTTGCGGTGTCGAGGTGAAGTATAAACAGCGGGAGAGTGCCCGCTTATGGGCTTCATGTATCGATATTCCCATGGACTCTGTTATTCCCTGCGTCCATCGTTTACGTGGTCGGCCTCTTCCTCTGTTTCCCTCTGGTCTGTACATCATTGCTTGTTGTGGTATACTGTTAGTTGGTAACCTACTTGCATGGCCAAACCATTTGACTTGCTGCTTTCTAATAAAATCTAGTGCAACTGTAACCCCCACTTTAGTCCTGATTTCTTCATTTCTGATCTTATCTCTTCTTGATACATTGAGTATTCTTCTCAGGAATCTCATTTCTGTTGTTGTAATTTTTCTTTTCTCTTTTTCTGTCATTGTCCAGGTTTGGCATTGGTAACATAGAGTTGGTAGGAAGCTTGTGTTGTAAAGTGCTTCCTTGGTAGTTATTGATACATGTTTGTTCTTTAGTATTGGTGTCATTTGTCCAATGAGTTGGTTTGCCTTATTGCATCTATTTTCAGTCTCGTCATGGGGATGTGGAAATCAAATGGCAACTACCACATGATTCATACCAAGACAGTCAGTGTAGCTCCCAAAAAGGAGCCTCAAAGATCTGATGGAGAGGGGAATGCCAAGCATATCATATACATATTCTAAGGAAGAAAATAACAGCTGAGTAAGAAAGAGTTGGCCGGTCCCGTGGCAAAGGCGTTAAGGACGTGGTTCGCAATTCCGCTTACCTGCGTTCGAAACACAGCTGCGACCGATTTGATAGCAGACCATGTCGCGCTGGGTTTTAGCGTGATGGTGTAGGAGCCGGTTGTTCAGAAAGCAATGGCAAACTACTGAACGTAAACTTGCCAACACATCAACAATAGCAGTGCTGGTGTTGACAGCAATGTCCTGTAAATAGGATGTGCAAAAAAAAAAACAAAACAAGAGTAGTAGAGATGATGGCCGTAAGCTGGATGGTACAATTGTGAAAAGCTCTACCACTGGGCACAAGGAGAAAATAATCATGGGAACATGGAATGTTAGAAATCTATATCAGGCAAACATGTATCCTGATTAGCAAACGGTCTACACGCGAAGTAGTTAAGCTGTCCACCTCGCATTCCGAAGGTTGTGGGCTTGATTCTTGGTTCTGTCATTCCATTTTTTTTGGTGCTCGCTCGCTTTGAACTCAAGCGTAGTCCATACACACTACTTCTAGTAGCACTGGACTGAATTTTGCGTGTGGGTTAGCTTTCCCTATTACCAGGGTCCCTCGCCATCAGGCGAACACACTCCAACTACAGAGGTACTTGTAAATTACGTCCCATAGTCAGGACAAGAAGTCAACATTTTAGTCCAACTGTCCGGTCTAGGGGCTGATCCCCTTACCTGGACATCAGGACACCGGATGTTTTAAGAACACATGTTATCCAATTGGCCATGCTGACCTCCCGTAATTCATTTCACGAGTGCAAGTTTCTCAGAGACTCCTGGGAGTCATCGCTTGGGCTACATAGTTTGTGCTCCGTACGATGCTTTCGGCAGGCCATAATACAGAGACTGAACCATATGGGATAAAACTCGGTGCAAGGAAATCGAAACTCTTGCCTTTAAACCCCTTTAGTCAGAAATAAAATGGATGTACTGTTAATCTTAGAACACAGGCATATTTGACATTCTTAACAAGGATTTCATTCATCGTAACATTTTGTTCCCTTGCTGTTGGTGTCCATATCTTTAAACCACCCAATGTCTGCTGAGACAGAATACACAGTGATGGGAAAGTATATGTTGTGGATGTTTGTCAGTGGTCTAGATTTAGCAGATTATTCGACGCATGGAGTATCACAACCATGGATTTGGGGAAGACAAACAAGACATTAACATTTGTACACTGACAAATAAGTAAACATTTTATTTTCAGTTCTAGTCATAAAATAGGTTCGAATAGCATATTATTACAGCTTCATTGAGTGGGAAAATAAGTACAGCTTGCATGAGAAAGATGCAATCATTAATTAAGAGAATATACATCAACTTGTATTTGAAAATAACGGAGAAAAACTATCAAGGTAAAAATACATACACGCATGCATAACCAAATATATTCCACATATCAGCCATTTTTCATCCATTTGAAAAAAAAAAAATTATTGGTGTATTATTTTCAAAAGCACCATTGTGAGAACAGTTAATTTGTATAGTTTATCTCTTGCAGTTTCATTCTAAGAATATATGTCTTCAATATTGCTGCTTTATTTCTTCTTGGGATTGCAATAAAAACTGTACAGTATCACACACGCGTAGAAATTTTAAGTCTTTATCCATCCATCATGTGCCATGCCGGTAAGCGTGGGCGGTCATGTTCTGCCATCTCACTCGATCACCAGAGTCGTGGATCAGCTCCGTGTTTCTGTCTCGACCATGCCACAAGGCCAAGCCATCCAGGTACTTGCTTCTAGGTCTTCCCCTTGGTCTGTTCCCCTCGATCTTACCAGTTGTCACCAAATTCTCCAATCCATTTCTTCTCATAACATGCCCAAAAAATTTTGACTGTCTACGTCTAATTTCTCTAATCAATTTACGATCTTCATTTGTTTCTTGAAGGACTTGTTCATTGGTCTTTCTGGCTGTCCATGGTATTCTTTGCATTTTCCTCAGAAACCACATCTCTACAGCCATCAGATGTCTTTCAGCCTGACTGCTCATTGTCCACGCTTCACATCCATATAAAAGTACAGGTTCAATGTAGCATCTCAACACTCTTTTTCTCGTTTCAATTGACATCTTTATGCCCTTATAAAAAAATTGATTTGGAATAAGTCCATTCTTGACCATTAACTGCAACATCATTTTCCATTGAGGTTGGAGTTTGTCATTTCTCACACTTTGTTGAAGTGAATAGACAAAGAATAAAATAAATACTGCAGCTCTATGTTGGATGAACATGCGTAACAAACAGAAGAAATAAGAACAGGTTACTCTATATCTAAAACTAGTAACTGACAGCGAGATAATGTATCTTACCTAATACTGCAACTAGTTTTAAATATCTAGGACATTTATAACATCAGATGGAAGATGCACAACAGAGATTAAGAGCAGAATAGAGCAAGCAAAGGCTGCATTTCAGAAAATTAAGAATATCTTATGCAATAAGTCAATACCATTGAATGTAAGAAAGAGAGTGCTAAGATGCTATATAGAACCTGTTTTTCTGTATGGCTGTAAATCTTGGAATGTAAATGAACAAATTAGGAAGAGATTGGAAGCAACAGAGATCTGTTGCGAATTCCTTGGACTGCAAAAGTAACTAACAATGAATGCCTGAAAGTGGCTAATAAAACTAGAACATTATATACAACAATAAGAAAGAAGCAAACAACATTTTTTGGTCATGTGATGAGAAGAGAGGCATTGGAGAACATCGTGACAACTGGAAAGATCGAGGGGATTAGAGGCAGAGGCAGACCAAGAGAAATGATACTGGATGAATTGCGACGGTGGCATTGAGCAATATCAACGGTAGAGTTGATCCAGAAAACCAAAGACCGAGATCTGTTGAGCGTCATGAACGCCTACGCCAGTCGACATGACACTTGATGATGATGAATACTGCAACATATGAGTCTTCTGTTTGAAAGATGCATTTTTCTTACTGGAAAGATAAGTACTAATATTTAAACCCGTTAAACCAAAGGGTAGAGAACAGACAAAGAGAAACACCCTGGTCCTCCAGGTTGGGGGTTGAAGCGTGGGGTTAACATCCCCACCTTTGTAAAAACCTTTCTTTGTTACGAAACAAATACATGAGCCTTGATATCGGACTGACTTATCTGGACAACGACCTTGGAACGTTAAAGGACTTTTGAGATTTGGAACATGGAATGTACGGACACTATATCGAGCTGGAGCGGCCGAAGAACTAACCCGGGAGCTGGTTGAATATCAAATGGATATCACAGCAATTCAAGAAATAAGGTGGCCAGGAGAGGGTACTTTAGAGCAAAATGGAATGATTATAATATATGGAGGAAACACCCAAAATAAACATGAATTAGGAACAGGATTTGTCATCAAAAAAGAGTTATGGGGGAACATTTTAAACTTTAAAGCTTTTAATGACAGGATTAGTAAATTACGAATAAAAGGTAAATGGAAAAATATAACGATGATTAATGTACATGCACCTACTGAAGAGAAAGAAGATGATATTAAAGAAGACTTTTATAATGATCTGGAAGATGTCATAGAAGAAACCCCCAAACAGGACATCCTGATTGTGCTGGGAGACTTCAATGCAAAAATAGGTAGAGAGCAAACTAATAAAAAAGTGGCCGGTATGGAAAGCCTACATACAACTTCAAATGATAATGGATGGAGAGTCATCAACCTGGCAGAAGCCAAAGGACTGCAGATTAGCAGTACCAGACTACAAAGAAAGGATATACACAAACAAACTTGGAAATCATGTGACAAGAGAACCTATAATCAAATAGATCACATTTTAATTAACAACAGAAATGCATCAAACATACAGCAAGTCAGAAGTTATAGAGGAGCTGAGTGCCACAGTGACCATTTCCTCGTTGGAGCAAAATTTAAAATAAAACTTAAGAGAGCTTTCTATACTAAATTACAAAGATTACACCCAACATATAACAGAGAAAAAACTACAAGACATTACAGTCAAAGAGAAATTTACAGATGAAATAAAATGTAAACTTGAAACTTTGCAAAACCCTTTGGAGGAAAGCGTTGACCAAACTTGGTTGAACATCAAGAATACAATTCAATCTACCGCAGAAGAATGTCTCGGTGTGTCAACCACGCATAGAAAGAACAGATGGTTCAATCAAAAATGTGAAGAAGCAGTCACTAAGAAGAAGAATGCCAGACATGTATGGTTAAATGACATCAATAACATCCAAAAGGAAGAGCATTATAGAAATGAATGTAAAGAGGCTACAAAAATAGTCAGACAGCAGAAGCGAGAATATATGAGTAATATAATCAAAGATATGGAAACTAATCACCAGAAAAATGAATCCAGAAAGTTTTTTAAAGTACTGAAGTCAATGAAACGAGGGCACCAACAAAACACATGTGGTTTAAAAGACAAAAATGGGAATATGATAAATACCAATGAAGAAATGTGCAACACATGGAAAGAATATTTTATTGAATTACTAAATTGTGAAGCTCCAAGTAACATTTTCCCACAGGAAGAGGTTCTAACATGCGAACCACAAATTGAAGAACCTACATTTGAAGAAATCCTATATGTAATCACACGACTTAAAAACAATAAGGCAACTGGGACTGATGGAATTGCTGCTGAATTTATAAAGGCAGGTGGCCATGCATTACATCTAAAGCTATACGAACTAATAATAAAAATCTGGAGGACAGAAGAATTACCCCATGACTGGAAAGAGTCATTATTGATACCTATCTTTAAGAAAGGAGACAAGTTCCAATGTGGAAATTATAGAGGAATATCACTACTGTCCACAAGCTATAAGATACTATCCGCAGTATTACTAAATAGACTAAAACCATATTCAGAAGACATATTAGGTGACTACCAGGCGGGTTTTAGACAAAACAGATCAACAATAGATCAGATATTTATCTTACGACAAATAGCCGAGAAACATTGGGAATATAAAAGAGATCTCCATAACATTTTTGTGGATTTTAAAAAGGCTTATGATAGTGTCCATAGGAATAGTCTATGGAATGTTATGCAGGAATTTGGAATACCAAGGAAGTTAATTAACATGACCAAACTATGCATGGAAGATACTTATAATATAGTAACATATAAAGGCAGGAAATCAGACCCCTTCCAAATAACATCTGGCTTGAAACAGGGTGATGCACTATCGCCGCTACTCTTCAATCTGGCTCTAGAGAAAGTTGTAAGGAAGGTAAAGGAGGAATGTGATATTGGAGGAACATCCAAGCTGCTTGGTTATGCAGATGATATAGATATTATAGGGCAAAGTGAACAAAAGACATTAGAAATATTGACTCACTTAAAGGAAAAAGCCCAACAGATGGGGCTGGTTATCAACCAAGATAAGACAGAATATATGGTAATTTCAAGAGACGGAATGGCTAAAAACTCTGGCCACATACAAATAGATAATATGACCATTAAAAGAACGGAAACATACAAATACCTGGGTACAATCTTCAACTGCTCCAACATCATAAGGGAAGAAATACAAACTAGAATCAACTCTGGAAATAAGATATACTATGCACTACAACATCTACTAAAATCAAAGGCGCTATCTCGTAACACCAAAATCACAATATACAAAACACTGATCAGACCAGTTGTGCTGTATGGCTCTGAAACCTGGAGTACAACGAAAGGAGACGAAGCCTTGTTACAAACCTTTGAGAACAAAATTTTAAGACGCATCTTTGGACCCATTAGGGATACACAAAGTGGAGAGTGGAAAAGAAGAAGTAACAAAGACATTTATGATTTGTTTAAGTCCCCGCTAATCACTGGTATCATGAAGGCTAATAGACTACAATGGCTGGGGCATATAGAAAGAATGGAAGATAATAGGGAAACAAAACTCGCTTACACTCAGGAAATAAATGACCGTAGACCCCGAGGTAGACCAAGAAGGCGGTGGAGAGATAATATACATACAGACCTACAAGCACTTGGAATCAACGACTGGCAAGAGAAGGTCCACCAGAGAGACGAATGGAGACAGATTGTATTTGCAGCAAAGAACCTCAATGGCTCGGAATGCTGAAGAAGAAGAAGAAGAAACATTAAGTAGGTTTAATTTAAATTTAAAGTGATTCGTTTGAAATATTTTTAATATATGTAATATGTCTTATATTCAGTGTCATTTTTGTTCTCTGTTGTATTTCAGTAATTTATTATTGTACTGACTGCTTGTGCTACGATTTCCCTCCTTGAGGTTAGAAACTATTTATTTGTTTTGAGTTTGGGTAAAATAAATGTAAGTTGTTTTTCGTATACCTACATTTTCTGTAAGCAGATACGTTTCCATTTTTCTAGTTTGGTATGCTATTTTTAAAAGATAGAAACAAGAAACAACAGGAACGGTTGGCCGAGTGGCTAGAACGCCGGGCTCTCATCCGGGAGACCAGGGTTCGATCCCTCGGTAAGTTTTGGGATTTTTTTTTTTTCTGTCGGGGGCAAAAAGAACATTCTAACCTGCACAGTTCGCGGCGACTGCACTAGCCAGGTAGCCTTAATTTCTTAGGCTCAAAGACCTCTCTGCCATACACCGCAAGGTACTATATTGGCAGTAAATGACAATGACAGAAACAAGAAACAGAAGCCCAAATATCTCAATGCTAGAAGGTGAAATCTGGAAACACAAGTCTAAATTGTCTGAATACCAGAAGCTAGAAAATAGAAATACAAGCCCGCATATCTGAATACTAGAAGATAGAAACTAGACATACTAACCCAAATATTTAAATACTGATCTACAATCGCATACCTAAATAACCACATTACTGGGGAGAAAAACGACATACTACATGACCAAATAACTCAGTACTGAAAGAAAGAAACTACATAAATCATAACCAGATTAAAAACGAGAGAAACTACTCATACGAGCATATGCTCATTACGAGGAAAGAAAAACTACAAACACTTGCCCATATATTCTAACTACTAGGAAAGAGAAACTACAAACACTTGACCAAATATTCCCACTACGATAAAAGAGAAACTACAAATACTTGACCATATATTATCAATACGAGGAAAGAGAAACTACAAATACTTGACTAAATATACCCAACATGTGTAGAGAGAAACTACAAACACATGACCACATATGTTCAATGTGTGTAGAGAGAAACTACAAACACATGACCACATATGTTCAATGTGCGTAGAGAGAAACTACAAACACTTGCCCATATATTCTAACTACTAGGAAAGAGAAACTACAAACACTTGACCAAATATTCCCACTACGATAAAAGAGAAACTAAAATACTTGACCATCTATTATCAATACGAGGAAAGAGAAACTACAAACACATGACCAAATATCCCCAACGTGTGTAGAGAGAAACTGCAAACACATGACCAAATATGCTCAATGTGTGTAGAGAGAAACTACAAACACATGACCAAATATGCTCAATGTGTGTAGAGAGAAACTACAAACACATGACCAAATATGCTCAATGTGTGTAGAGAGAAACTACAAACACATGACCAAATATGCTCAATGTATGTAGAGAGGAACTACAAACACATGACCAAATATTCTCAACGTGTATAGCGAGAAACTACAAACACTCGCCCATATATTCTCACTACGAGGAAAGAGAAACTACAAACACTTGACAACATATACCCAACATGTGTAACGAGAAACTATAAACACATGACCGAATATGCTCACCGTGTGAAGCGAGAAACTACAAACACACGGCCAAACATAAGGACTATAATCTCAACGGAAGCAGCCCTAGAGCAGCGGCTAGCAGCTTACCTGCCAGACCGGTGATCGTATGTTTCAGTCGGCTCTGAGATGGTGATGTCATTAAGTGACCTGGGCTGCCAGTTCCATCCAGCCTAAAATAGGTACCAGGGGTTTCCTGAGAACCACAGGCGACCAAAGTGATACTGACCATATCACCAGTCCAGTGTCGATTGGTCTAAATATATAAGGCTAGCACCAAATACCCACTATGTTTAGCGTGAAAAAATGTCTTTCCCTTTCACTTTTGTTTAATCTCAATACTTGACGGCTAATTTCCTTCTAATGATTACTAACGAGTGCTCAGCATGTCCTCACATACTCCCCAGCAACTTACAGGCAAACAAGTATTCCTTATATTAAACATCGTATAAGCAAGCACGTAATGATAACCATATGGAATGAATGTTGTTCACTTTGTACATATAACTGCAGCATTTTGTGAGAGTAAATTACGGCCGCCTAGCTATGAGCAGCAGCGGTTCACTGACATCATTGAAGTTACAAGAACAGAAAATGTTACATGCAATATTCACATTTATCACATTCACAAACAATAAAGCAAAGGGGTTACTAACACATTTCGCAATCCCGCATACCATATCCGAAAAACAGTTTGTAAGCAAGCTTGCGTTGATTATCATTCAATGGTATGAATGCTGGTCGTTCAGAAAGCAATGCAAACTACTGAACGTAAACTTACCTTGAAATCACAGACAGAAAAAAATGCTGGTGTTGACTGTGACGTCCTGTAAGGATATGCAACTAACTTTTTTTTTAAATAGTCCATTGTTAACAAACAACTTTGTGTCTAACTCAGTTTGTCTAAACTAATTTTTCTTCTATTACTTTTCAAGCATGTAAATGTCGTTGTAGCTATTTGACTTCATCATCAATATCTTATGCCTCGCAAGTGGCTTAGTTACTCATATCTCTCAACAGATCTGGGCCCTTGTTCTAGATTAGTTCTGTTAATGACATCCCATCCATTGTTGACCATCAAGCTACATAGATCATAAAGCGTTGTAGACCATCAAGCGTCGTAGACTATAAAGCGTTGTATATCATCAAGCGTCATAGACTATAAATCATGGTAGACAATCAAGCGTCTTGGAACGAAATGCAGCATAGATCATAACGCGTCATAGACGATAAAGCGTCGTAGATAATCAAGAGTTATAGACCATAAAACTCGTTGGCCATCAATCGCCATAGACCATAAATCGTCGGAGACCATAAAGCGCCATAGACTATAAAACTTTGTAGACCACCAAACGTCATAGACCATATGCATGTTAAACGATCAAGCGTCTTGGACCATCAAGTGATTTAGACAATCAAGGCCATCACGCATCTTAGACCTCAAGTGTCTTAGACCTCAAGTGTCTTAGACGATTACTTGTCTTAGACAATCACGTATCTTAGACCATCACATGTCTTAGACCATCACGTGTCTTAGACCATCACTTGTCTTAGACCATCACGCATCTTAGACCTCAAGTATCTTAGACCTCAAGTGTCTTAGACCTCAAGTGTCTTAGACCATTATGTGTCTTCGACCATCACGCATCTTAGACCTCAAGTGTCTTAGACCATTACGTGTCTTAGACAGTCACGTGTCTTAGACCATCACGCATTTTAGACCTCAAGTCTCTCAGACCATTACGTGTCTTAGAACATCACGTGTCTTAGGCCATCACGCATCTTAGACCTCAAGTGTCTTAGCCCTCAAGTGTCTTAGACCATCACGTGTCTTAGACCATCAAGTGTCTTAGACCATCAAGTGTATTAGACCATCACGTGTCTTAGACAATCAAGTGTCTTAGACCATCAAGTGTCTTAGACCATCAAGTGTATTAGACCATCACATGTCTTAGACAATCAAGTGTCGTAGACCATCAAGTGTCTTAGACCATCACGTGTCTTAGACAATCAAGTGTCTTGGACTATCAAGTGTCCTTTCTCTTTGCCCGCCTCTGTTTCTTCAACCACTGATCTTTGTAATCATCGTGGTAAATACACATAGTATTGTATGTCGCTCACAGAAGGAGAAGAAATAAGTAGAGATTAGAGGATGCACCAGACAGCACAAAATATGATAGCTATAATTACCTACCGCGACTCGAACCAGTCACTCCAAATGACGACGGCGCCTCGCTGCAGGAACAAGTGTACTTCGACGCATGACCAACTAGATACTCCTAAAAAAAGTGTCTTCATTAGTCATGTCTATCATACAGATGAACCAACAACTATGGAATACGGACAGAATTCGTATCAAACCATTGAGATAGCACCATATGAGTGCCAGACAATACTATGTGTATTTATTTGTGGGGAGGAAATTTTGGAAAATATCATCATCATCATCATCATCATCATCATCATCATCATCATCATCATCATCATCATCATCATCATCATCAACCATTAACTTTCGCTTTTGCCGTCAAGCGTCTTGGGGAGGAATACTTAGAAAACATCGTGATGACAGGAAAGATCAGCAGCAGAAGAGGCAGAGGCAAACATAGAAATGATGCCGGTTGGCCTAAGACGGTGGCTTGGAGGAAAATCATCAGCGGAATTGATCCAGAACACGTAGGAAAACTGTGCAGATCCAAGGAGATCTGTCGAGATACCCGAATGCCTACGCCATTTGTCAGGGCACATGCTGATGATAGTTCAAACAAACAAGTTTATTTTACGAACAAGTCAAGTTCTGGCATGTTGTGACAAACAGGTTTTAAATAATTACTGCACATGTCAAACATGCCAGAATGCTAACGTTTCAAGTGACATCTTCTTCTGGTTATCTCCCAGTGGAAGACACGCCCATCAACCAACACGCGCCCAGCCCACTGTTCATGGTTGGCTGGATTCTGCAGGATAATGTACCCAGTCGCATGCCAATCACCCTCATCGTCTCTTACGACATGTATGCAGGTTACAGTGTGACCATTCTTCCCTGATGGTAGCCTGACCATAGTACCTAGGAACATTTAAAGATAATCCGATGCAATGTCCTCCAGTGTGTCTTGATATCACAAAAAAGATGGCGCCTCTGAACAATGCTGAGAGTCAGCTGGCTTGTTGTTGTTGCCCTGTGTTCATGTAAAGAAAGTACATGTATGAATTAGTGGCTATTGGTACATGTATGAATAAGTGGCTATTGGTACACGTATGGCTAATATGACTAAGTATGAACTTTGAATTTAGTAATACCATTAATGAGTAGAACGCTGTTCAGCCTTTACCTATCCAACATTACATGACTAATGTTAGAGATGGATCTAACAACAAATAAGACAAAATCAACTGAAAGAACTTACGAGTAAATTAAGTGCCTAGGATGAATTGTAAATGTAACTAGAATAGATTAGATCCAAAACGATTTTAGGAAGCAAATGGGGACAACAGCGCAATGAGATGTGATTAACAAAGAGGAAGTCAGTTGGCCTTGTCATTTGGCAAGACAGGGCACCACAGATAACCATCTCTTAGACACAATGAAAATAGAGCAAAAGGCGCCCCTCCACACAACGGAGCTATTTGATGGAATATCTTGAGTGGCACCTTAACGTCTTGTTAGACGAAAGTTTGTAAAATGAACTTGATAGCACACAGACTGGACTCAATTTAGAGACCACGTGTTGCCCATGCAACATGATCCATCTCTTGGCCTGCCTAGTTTACTCCAGAGGAAAGGTAACACCAATACGTCTGGAGCAAAGCAATGTTTTAACTGTCTACCTGTTGGAGCTTCCATCCTAGACCAGTTGCCGACCAAGGCTTAGGGCCTGGTCTGCCCTGCCATGATATTTAATCTTTATGTTGCATTTTCGCTCACTAAGGTAGGTAAGGCTTATACCCTCCCAACTGCGCTCCTCCGCCCGAAGCAGTTGGTACAATGTGGTGCATCGGGTATATAGAATATCTAATCATGTGAGTGCCCGTCTCCCTGGTCTAGGAGTTACACGACTTTCTCCGTAATCCCGTATACTCTCGTGAGTAACGTGATGTGCGCGAGAATTGGTAGCGGTTCTCTCCGCGTCGGTAACTTACGGGGTATGTGAGCCGGTAGCTCAGAAAGCAATGGCAAACTACTGAGCGTAATCTTGCCAAGAAATCAACAATCAGCTGAAAGATGCTGATGTTGACAGCGATGTCCTGTAAAGGATATGCGCATGTGAGTAATTCCATATGTGAAGAACACATCAAAGCTCGCTCATATGGTTCATCTTAACATGATACTGAAAAACAAAACAACTATAGAGAAAGAGGCGGAAGAGGTGAGGGAGGAGGTGAGGAGCAGGAGAGGAGCAGGAGAAGAAGAAATAATAATAATATATAAATAACTGCTACCATCTGTGATTAAAGTGGTAAGTAACATGCCCATCTGAATGAACAAAAAATATAACCGGGAAACTCGACGACAGAAAAAAAAATTACACAGATGCAAGCGAACGTTTCAACTAAAGTCATTATCAGCGGACAAAACGAAAACAAGAATACTACGAAACCTAATGAGAACACACAAGGTGACCAACAAACATGCAGGCTGCAGGTTCTTCTAACAACTTGATCAGGGCATCCAAATTACAGCCTACATTTGTCCACTTAACGTGCCGACCTTGCTCACTAGACTTCCTGTTTTTCACCTTCATCCAGTTGGGTATCCGATCTGTTAATCCCAAACCCCAGAAGGATGTGTGACACTAGAAGCCAATGGTGTTTGTCAACATTCACAGACCTATGCTGCAGAAATGCCGGTGACTTCTGAGCTAGAGATGGACACAAACACTCATCAGCCAGGCTGCCACAGACATCTGTCCACCTTCTGCTGTTGGCCGGTTCAGAAACCTGCGGGCAGTGCTATGCCAGTACTGGAACTTTACATCTTTGAAGAGTTATATTAGGATGTGAAGCAATGGGCCCTGTTTCATGCCATCAGGAATATTGGGTATATGGTGCTAGATCTCGATGGTGCACTTGGTGGGTATGTACTCAAAAGAAAAAACGAGTGTTCAAGTGTTACATAGAATCTGTACTTTTGTATGGATGTTAAACGTGAACAATGAGCAGACAAGCTGAAAGACATCTAATGGCAGTGTTCGTGTGGTTTCTGAAGAAAATGCAAAGAATATCATGGGCAGACAGAAAAACCAATGAGCAAGGCTACCTTTTTTCTGGTCGCTACAAGGCATCTTACGTCAAATGTTATGGCTGGTCCTATGTACAATTCGCTTGTTTAAAAATGTTCCCATTTACCTAGGAGTCATATAGTGGTATTTCTTTTTCTTGAACATTACTATAATTCCAATGTGATATAAGCCAGGTTATAATTATGCAATACATTGTTTCTGTTATATTTAAACAAACATGTCTGTAATGTTTGTTTAAACATAACAGAGACAATATATTGCATCATGTCTGTAATGTTTGTTTAAACATAAAATTAATTACTTCAGGTTTGCAAATAAAAAAAAACAAGTTACTGATTAATCGTTAATATGGCCCGAAAACAAATCCCACTCCAGCATAGATACATCAAAATAAGTGGAAAAAGAAAACGTGGTCAATTATATATGTAAATAAATACAGCAAGAACTGAAATAAACTAGCTAAATACAAGTGAAAGCAACAAACCATGCGA
>JACEFZ010022522.1:20000-37500 GCA_014155875.1 Cepaea nemoralis | reverse complement strand
TTTACTCAGCAAAGTATTATGTCTTCCCCCATGTTAGAATTAATTCTCTATAGCTTCTAATTTATTTTTTAAAACATTTATGAAAGCTTCCTGTGCCTATGTGTATAATAATAATAATAATTTGTTAACCAACAAACACAACACTATGACAGCTAACGCTATTTACATCTACTTCTACCCATGCACACATCACAATACAAATGACAGCAGTCCATATACTTGGGTTATTTCTGAACAACACTAACATTGTACTGCTTTAGGTACAGATATGATGAAAATGGCAATTTTTCTTCTTCCTCTTCTTTTTTTTTTAAATTTCCAGTGGCTTGAATCTCACAGGAGGCCAAGGATGAATAATATATGTTTCATGTCTGTGCCAGGACACACGGGGGTAAGAGAAAACAAGCGAGTAGATTTCTTGGTTGCTGCAAGGAGCTGACGAGCATTATACCAGGATGTCATCCTGAACGCCCTCAAGAATATGCAGGACAAGTAAATGAGCCAAGCGATGGATGTGATTCTGTAACTTTGACCAGTCTGCAAGAACATCAAGTCAAGGAAGTCAAGCTGCACAAGAACGCCATGCTTGAAGCCAAAGAAGAACAGTCATCCGACGCAGAACTGATGTGGTCAGTCGCTACACAATACGTGGGATACTGAAAAGGGGATCTGCACACATGTGGGCTAATAATTGGATGTGCAACGATAATGATCTGTTGAATACTAACTAACACATACATAAAACCGGCTTGTTTAAATTACAATAACAGAATAGAGGTGATGCATTAATAATACATCATAGATAATAACGCGACTGACTGCTGTTGTGTTAAAGCTTTAGTCAGCTTCACTGTTTTATTCTTTGTATGGTATTCTTTCCAGCTTCCCCGGATATCCATGTCTGCTGTCATCGGATGGCCATCTGCTTATCTGCTTATTGTTCCTTCTAAGACCAAACAGTCTTTAAAATGATTCGTTCCCGTTTTGTTTTGTAACATTTTTTTTTTTTTTAGCATATCCTTTACAGGACTTAGCTGTCAACACCAGCATCTTTCAGCTGTATGTTGATCTCTTGGCAAGATTACGCTCAGTAGTTTGCCATTGCTTTCTGAGCGGCCGGCTCACATACCCCGTAAGTTACCGATGCGATTCGAACCACTGCTGATTTGAACCGTCATCACGTTACCGACGAGAGTATACGAGATTACGGAGAAAAGTCATAACCTCTAAGCCACGAAGCCGGCTTTGTAACATTAACAAGTGTAAATAAGTAAATGACCCTATTTAAATATCTCAGTACTGACTTTCACATATAAAATGTTATGTTTATATACACCAATGTCGCCCTCGTCTGTGGCGGAAGGGTAGCGAACGCGATTCACAATCACGGATACCGCGTTCAAAATCAGCTGCAGACGATTTGGAAGCAGATAGTCCTGTGTCGATGTTTAATAATGGCACAAGCAGCGTTGGTCGTCCATAAAGCAATGACAAACCATTGAACTTGCCTTGTAAAATGACAAGTAGCCAAAAATGCTGACTTTGAATGTGACCTACTGTAAAGGACATTTAAGTAAATCTATTTATATATATAAACACGGAATTTTACATATAAAATGTAATGTTTGTGCACATCTTAATCTCTCTTACAACTTACCAGTTTGGACGCTCGTATCATTGCATTAGCAAAATATTCCCCCAAACAGACGACAGCTGCAATGATGATACCGCCAACAAGGATGAAGAACACACCGGCTACATTCTCAATTTGCAGCGATGAAGTCTCGTCTGTTGATGCTTTTGTTAGATCTGGGCAGTTGCGATTGTCCCACCATCTGGGTGTCACAGCAAACAGAATTGCAGCATACGGAAGTAAAATAATATGTCACTCTTTAGCAACAATCTCAACAACAGGGATGAACTACCTGCGCAGGATGCTTAAAGTAACAATGAGAGACTGGATGAGAAACGATGAAAGTGAAAAACATGTTTGTGATATAATATCATGTGCTATGCCGGTAAGCGTAGGTGGTCATAATAGCAATGTCACAAGATCACCTGTCTTTGATCAGGCGTGTGTTTTTGTTCCCATTATGTGATGTAGCAAAGCAATTCAGGTATTTTCTCCATCATCAATCGCGTCAGTTATCATCATGTTCTCCAGTTTATTTCTGTTCATAATGGGTCCAAAATATCTCCAGTGTCTAAAGCCTAAATTATCGAATCAAGTTGCGGTTTTAATTTTTTCTTCTTCTAGGAATACCTCATTAGTTTGTTTGTTTGTTTTTGTTTTTCTAGGTGTTCGTCCATGGTCGTCTTGGCATGTTCAACAGAAGCAACATTTCCACTGCCATTAGATGTTTCTTAGCTTGTCTGCTATTTTCCACGTGTCATACACATATAACAGTAGTTGTCCTTCATATCAATTCAAAACTCTTTTCACTCATCGCATTTAACAACTTTGCATCGTCAGTATGTTTCCTGTCTTGCAAAAGTCTACCTTTTCCATTCTTGTTCTAATCTCCTCAAGGCACCTCTCATCTGATGGTCTGATTGTTCCGAGATAGTTGTAATATCCATTCACTTGCTTCAGAATCTTGCCATTTACTTGGATGTTACATTGTAGTATTTCATTCTTCTTCGAGACGACACAATCTGTGTTTTCTTACAATTTAATTCTAACCATAGGTGTTAACTGTGTACAATAACCTTATCTTCTAAATGTTGCAGATCACGATGGATGTCTGCAACCATCCGTATATCTGATAATATTTATGTTATGTTATATTAGTGTTAGTTTCGTCAATTGACAGCAAGTACGATTAATTTGTCAATATAACGACTAACATTTGGTGGTGCTTCACATAAAGTAACATGGCTAATATACTACCAAAAAAAGGAAAAAAAAAGAAAGAAAAAATGAAAACAGTAAAATGCCACCCATTCGTAAGATGGATAAGTGACGTCTAACTTTGATAACAAAAATCACGGTGTATGATGCGCATACCAGAGTCTGTTTCTGAATTCTGTTAACGAATCGTATATCGTGAAGTCTTTAAGCTATATTTGAGTACACAAACGAACTGCAGTATTTTAGTGGACCATGGGCTCCAGTTTCCTGTAAGTCAACGGATTTTTGTCTCTTGGAAATTAATAACAATCCTAGAATGCACATTCATCATCATGATGTGCCATGTTGAAAACCATGGGCGGTCATCTCGCATGATTACCAGAGTCGTGGATCAGATCCGTATTCTTATCTCGACCATGCTAAGTGGCCAAGCCATCCAGATATTTATTTCTCTGCCTTCCCTTGTTCTTTTTCCCTCAATCTTGCAAGTTATCACAAAGTTCTCTCATTTATTTCTTCTTATAATGTGTCCAAAAATGGTGACTATCTATGTCGATTTTCTCTAACCAGATGACGGTACTCATTTGCTTCTTGTAGGATTTGCTCATTGGCTTTTCTGTCTGTCCATGGTATTCATTAGAATGCACATTGCATCGCAACTGGTTAGACACGCGACCTAGTTAGTTCACTGTCTAGACTAAGTCATCTAGGTTCAAGTATATCTTGTGCTTTCTAAACATCCCATTTTCTAATCCCCTTTGCTAGAATGAATGTCTGCGATTTCTGTGGGCGGGTGGGGAGCCACGGTAGCGTAGTGGCTAGACGCAGGCCGCCAGCTCGATCCATTGTCATGACAATGGATCAGATTCACATTTTTAAATCTGACCTTCACTCCCAGCTTAAAAAGTCAACTCAGTCTAAAAAGTCAACTCAGTCTAAAACAAGTAAACTCAGCCTAAAATGGGTACTAGGAAATGTCGTTGGAAGTAAAGACGGCCGCTGTGAGACTGGCCACATCACCCAGCGAGTGCCGACTGGTCTGTACAGATATGGGTCTAACACAGTATGCCTTATGCGCGTTAAGGGCGTGTGCAAGGAACATTTACTTTGGGAAGGTGAACTGTACTGGCACCATACAGACTACATACATCGCAGTAGAGTCACCGAAATCAGGTTGAAAATTGTATTCTCAATATTCCTCAGTGTCATGCAATCCGGCCAGCCTGTTGCTTTGAGGTAGTGAATGTGTTTAACAATTCCCCGATACAGCGACCCGTGGGTTCAAAATCAGCCGCCGACGATTTGGAAGCAGACCATCATGTGTTGATTTAGAAGTATGAACGTCAGTCGTTTAGAAAGCTTTTGCAAACTACTGAACATAAATATTACATGTAAATCACACAGTCAAGAACTATAGCTATACTATAGTTGACTGCGACGTCCGGTAACAGACATGCAACTAACTTTAACATGCATCCTGAGCTACACTATGACCTGGTTCCATATTTATTAACATCTATTCCCGCTTACCTGGTTTCTAACTCATGAAGGCTTCCACGATCACTAAGTTTGAGAATTGCCATGGTGAGTTCTTCCCTGTATGTAGCACCTGGAGGCACCCCAATTCCGAACCCCTTGGGGTCAAACGCTGGGCCTATCTCCATGACGTCACAGTCGACAATCGTCTGATACTTGTTCACGGTGGTATCCCAGAAGAAGGCGTAGTCTCCTTCTTTCACCTTCAACAGTGGAACGATCATCACACCAGTAAGGGACAGGTACAGGAGACATGGACACATGGTTATTTAACTCATTCAGTGTCAAACAAAACAGTAGGTTTGGATAAAACATGGTGTACGCTCAAATGATCAAGTACTTTAATTAAACTTCCATTATATGAACATTACAATTGCGAAAGACACCTAAACAAATAACAAGTTGACCTCAGTATGGCGATACATCGTCCTTCTGTCCAAATGGCTACATTTGGCGATGTATAATCCTTCGGCACTGAATCAGTTAATGACGGCTGTAAACATTTTACGTCAAGACGGCAAGGCTAACTTTTCTAGAGCATGCATAAGTAATGTAAACATTTTACTTCAGCACGGTAAAGCTAACTTTTCTAGGGTACGCATACGTAATGTAAACATTTTACTTAAAGTCGACAATGCTAACTTTTCTAGGGCAGGCATTGTATGTAACCTTTTCGTTTTCTGCCCTTCATCCCCGAGTCGAGCATAGGTCCTGAACCAACTAACCCAAAGTCCTACTGTCCTTTGCTATCTCCTGCAGGTTCTGTCAGGACTTTTCCCATGACTTCTCCCATGACTTCTCCTATTCCTTTTCTGTTCATTTAACTTGTTCGTGATTAGTTTGATTTTACCGCTAAAGTTTTTTAAGATATGGGGTGACCAGTGTCATGCCACAGCGCCATTGATCACCTCTTACGACATACATGGCAGGTGCCAGTCTTACTCTCCTTCTCCTCCATTATGGGCCTTGGTAGCACACGGTTAACAGACTGAGTCACCAGAAACATTTAATTATGTTTAAGAAATAATTAGCTAAAGTGATATATATATATACTGCTGTTGAGCTGTTAAGCTTGACTCTAGTCCGACTTTGTGAAGACACATGAAGGGTGTAGCATAGATGGGAGCGCAAACGCAATTTGAATACCACTACTTTTATCGTTTCTTTACTTATGCAGTCGTATCGGTAGAGATTTGCCCGCAAAAGACGAGCATTATCTCCGGCGGGCCTATTCTCGCTGGTCGCGAGAGCCGCACAGTGGAAGGACGGGGCGGGAGATTTGCTCGCAACAGACGAACAAAATCTCCTGCAATACCTTTGACGGGCCAAATCCCGTTAGTCTCGGGTTCCGCAAAAGTCAGGCGGGGAGTCTAACGGTAGTGCACGCTTTACACAGGTCCGGACACTGTGACTGACAGAAGTACGCGCCCTTACGGTCCGATCGCGTACGAGGCCCTCACCTGTGGGACTTGGCTGAACGCCTCTAAGCCGGGTCCCTTGGGTTCCAGGGTCTGGCCATCACTCGCCATCTGCTCGTGGTGGCGAGGATTCGGAGGATTGACGCTGTGCCGCCAGCGTCTGCAGCCTACCTTGTGCCAGACGTATTGGTTACCCATTCCTCTGGAATACACGAGATTAGTCCGAGAGAGAGAACATGCCGTTTTGGGCACCACTTGTTTCTCTGAAGCTCTGCCCAGGCATTGTGATGGAACATTGGCCACATTCCAACTCACATACTTTGGTCTGTTACAGAAAGAAATCTCACAATAGTTCTAGATATATCTACAAGACACAGTTACATGACAACCAGACATTCTTAAATAAAGAAAAACCACACAGAAAAGCTAGACAGGTCCACATACAAATCACAGAATTCCCGGACGTGTCTTCACAAAGACATCACATTGAGAAGCAAGACATATCAACAGTATAAACTCACACCATAGCCAATGCAATTCTAAAACTGAATCACAGATGCCAGATTGACCCAATGAAGTCAGATGTACACACACAAGGATCATGTATAATATAAACACAAATATAAATGTACACAAAGCAAGTATATATACAAGGAGGCTTCAAATGAAAACCTTAAAAGTGCGATAGAAATTACAATAAGCATGCCATTTTCTTATAACCTGTAAATATTGTGGTTAAGGATGTCATGAGTGTTAAGCACGTGACATCACAGTGCAGACGAACACAGTGATGTCATAAGGACAGTTTAAAGATGGCCTCCCCACTTTGTACATGCACCATCCGTTTTTATTTTATTAGTGAAGGGGTGAAACCTATAGAAATTCATCGGCGAATGAAGGTCCAGTATGGTGATGCATGTCTGTCAGTCCAGCAAGAGTATTAGTGGAGTAAGAAGTTTCAAAACAGCGTGACTTCTGTGGCAGATTTTTCGATCCGATGAAGGGGTACATTGATTACTGCTATTGTTTCCATTCTGAGGCTACTTGTCATAACAAACGCACGCTTGCTTCCCTGACAAGTTTTGCAGCTCATTCTTACTGAGTATGGCCATACATTCCGCTTGTCATGCTCACAGAGCATCTGTAAACACGAGAGCGTCACCCCCCTCCCTCCCTCCCTCCCTCTCTCTCTCTCTCTCTCTCTCGTCTCTCTCAGCTCTCTCTCTCTCTCTCTCTCTCTCTCTCTCTCTCTCTCTCTTCCCAGTGTTTAATCTATTAGTGCTTTGACCTCAGTGCTCATTGCAGCCCAGTTTTGCTGTCTACGACTTCCGTCAAACGTCATACAGCAGAGATGGTGGTACGAGTATCTGCTGACAATGGCATCCACTCACTTCCAAGATGGATGCCTGTGGGCCTGCACACTTGAAGAATGACATCTACAGCACGTCCAATACATAACCTGCCCCATTTTAGTCAATTTCCTTTAGGTGTTGGCAAGACAATGCTATCTCATGCTCTGGCCAGTTTTGCTCTGCTATTCATAGAAGAAAGTCCAAGTTCTATGTCGACGGTAGCGTAGATGCTATTGGCTAATGGGGTCTTCCATGACTGACAGGTCAAGGGACAAAGGCCAGACGACGAAATGAAACATAAATCTGCCACCTTATAAAATGACTGGAGATAATCAGTCTAGGGAAAGCAAACCAGAAAAATGCTTGTCAAAACCGAATGTACTGAGCCACAGACTTGACAAAACAGTGCACCTCGCTTGATGACGGACTGACTAACCAGCTGGTCCCCATGATACAGTGAAACAAGCACAAGACTGATGTTGTCAATGTCAACAAACTTACTTTCTTGTACCCTTCTGTTGTATTGTCCACCATGGAGTCTGGGTCTATCTCCGACATCTGTGACCACATTTTGGAGAAGTGTTCTATGTTTGTGTTCTTGAAGAACGACATTATGCCGCTGTCTTTCACGGTTCCATACTTGATCTTTGTTTGTTGGGCCAGATCTGTTACAGACTGAAATTTACCAATTATTAATCGTTGTCCAGCCGTTTAAGCTTTTAACATATATACTCGTATACCTTCCTATATCTTTGTGTATGTTTCCTGTCTAGTATTTCCCAATAACAATGTACGGTTTCTTAAGCATCTCTTCTGTTGATATGCACATACTATTTCATTTGGCATTTCATTATAGTTTTTATAATTGATCTAGTAACTCCCAAGGGGCGTAATATCTGGGCGTTTGTGTTCTTATCTGTCCACGATATTGTCATCATCATCCTAACAGATTTTCCAACCTCCCAATAATTTCATTAATCATTGTCCAGCATGATAATAGCACGCTGCACACGCGTGAATCCCTCGAACTTAGAGATCGAAAAGGGCAGGCCGTATAAGTCGCCGCTCAGACAAAATTTCAGAATGAGAAAATCTACCCACACAAGAATATGCATGGCAACTGTGATTCTGGAATACTCGCTGGTGCTACGGAGTTCGTTCACTGTGTAAGGATCTCCTTATGCGATCTACTCGATATGACTGGGGTGCTTGAGGAGATGGAAGTTACCCTTGACTAATACTAAGCCAAATATAGGCTCAGTAAACACTCTCTGTGTATCTCTGTGCCTGTCTGTCTCTCTGTCTTTCTCTATGTCTCTATGTTTCTGTCTGCCTTTCTCTGTCTGACTTTCTGCCTTCTATTTCTCCCTATCTGTCTCTTTTTATCCCCTTGACCCTTTCTGTGTCTCTCCTGTGTCTCACTGCATCCCCCAGTCTGTTTCTATGTGTATGTCGCTTTTTGACTTTTTTCTCTCTTTCTGTGACTGTTTGTCTCTCTTTGTCTGTTTCCTCAGTCTGCTTATCTGTGCCTGTCCCTCTGTCTGTCTCTTTTGTGCACACAGTCTCTTTTTATCTCTCTGCCCCGCGTCTCTGTCTCTTTATGCCCATCTCTCTTTAATGCACTGACACGTAACGGCAACAGTTCATACCTTAATGGGTGTGTTGATTTTTTTCACAGTGAGGAAGGCAGCAAGGTTGGCTGTGTATGATGAGATGAGAATGAGAGCAAAAAACCACCAGGCACTTGTCAAAATACGTCCCGGAATTGTAGATGGCGTGGAGTCAGTGTTACCTAATGGTTGTGATCAAAACGCCAATGTTGGCAGATTTAATATGTCAACATTACAATCACTACTTCCAAATTACTAAGAGTTCTTCTTCTTCTTCTGTTCTCTATCCCTCATTTGGGGGGATATGCCTTTAACCAACTCACACTCACTCCAATCACCCTTATCTTTATCTATCCCATGCAGCTCTGTCCATGCCCTTCCTATACTGTTCATTTCTGTTTCTACCTCTCATCACGTGAGTTTTTAGATCTTCCTCTATTTCTTTTGCCTTGCGGGTTTCAGGCTACGGCTTCTCTATTCTCGGATTGTCTCAATGTATGGCCTACCCAGCATCGGTTCTTCACCTCTTGGTTAATGTACATTTGTCTAATTTTCTCAATGTTTGGTCTACCCAGCATCGATTCTTCAACTCTTGGTTAATTTATATTTGTCTAGTATTCTCTATGTATGGCCTACCCAGCATCGACTATATAGCTCTTGGTTAATTTATATGTGTCTAGATTTCTCAACGTATGGCCTCCCCAGCATCGATTCTTCACCTCTTTGTTAATTTATATGTGTCTAATTGTCTCAATGTATGGCCTACAAACATCGATTCTTCACCTCTTGGTTAATGTATAATTGTTTAGTTTTCTCAATGTATTGCGTACCCAGCATCGTTTCTTCAACTCTTGGTTCACTGATATTTGTCTAGTTTTCTCTGTAAGCTCCACATATGAGATTCTGTCATACCATTTTATTCCTTCTATTTTGAGCAGGCACCAATTAATGAATATTTATAGTTTATTTGTAATAGTTTTAATTGTTCTCTGTGTTTCTGATCCATACAGTTATAATGATTTAACGTTAGACTTGAATATTCAAGTTTTGTGCTAAGTTTAATTTCTTCTGACTCCCACAAATTTCTAGTGTCACATAACACCATTAAGTATTAGGAGACATTATATTGGGCCAATTAGGGATACACAAAGTGGAGAGTGGAAAAGAAGAAGTAACAAAGACATTTATGATCTGTTTAGGTCCCCGCTAATCACTGGTATCATGAAGTCTAATAGACTGCAATGGCTGGAGCATATAGAAAGAATGGAAAATAATAGGGAAACAAAACTCGCTTACACTCAGGAAATAAATGACCGCAGACCCTGAGGTAGACTAAGAAGACGGTGGAGAGATAATATATATACAGACCTACAAGCACTTGGAATCAGCGACTGGCAAGAGAAGGTCAACCAGAGAGACGAATGGAGACGGCTTGTATCTGCAGCAAAGAACCTCAATGGCTCGGAATGCTGAAGAAGAAGAAGAAGATATTGTAAGTATTATGAACCTAATGTTCAACACGAGCACACAAATTAAAACTGTTTCAGAAAATAACATCTTTCTTGTAGCAAAATAGGGATATGAGCTGTGGGCAATTTGGCTATCCCTATAGAAGATAAAACAGCTTTCTTTGGTCATGTGATAAGAAGAGAGGCATTGGGGGACATCGTGACAACTGGAAAGATAGAGGGAAAGAGAGGCAGAGGCAGACCAAGAGAAATGATGCTGGGCGGATTGAGACGGTGGCATGGAGGAATATCATCAGCAGAGTTGATCCAGAACACCAAAGACCGAGATATGTGGAGAGCCATGAACGCCTACGCCAGCCGGCACGGCACTTGATGATGATGATAGAAGATAATTCGGGGATTTAAACGTAAATGTTACATACAACGTCTTAGAGTACAATGCACCAAGAAGTAGAAAAATGCTGACATTTGATAAATGAAGACACAAACATTATATTGCACAATTCATTGTTTGGATATTCGCTGAATCTCGCCAGGTGCATGACGAATCCTTAGATCTGGAAATACACAAGGCACATCGTCATGTTTCATGTCTATTTATTTACACATGTGTGGTTTACCCGCGTGTATAGCCGACGCCTCTGCGTATTTCAGCAGCTTTTGGTCATGTGTGGTGGCTATCACCCCGAAATCTTCTTCTTCTGCCACATGCCAACATTCTATTACATGGTGTGCTATTGAAGAAGATGGCTCGTTCTGGTTGCTAGGTGTGATCTAACAACACTGGCTTATAAAGAGCATCATGTCTCGCAGACTGAAATACTTTGGCCATATTATAAATGTCAGATTATTGTTGGAAGAGAACTCATGGACAGCGTGGTTCATGGAAGGTGTCGAATAGCACGAAGTTATACACATGACACTGAAGACATCCTGGGTATGGACATTTTTGAGGCAAAGGAACTGAAAAAGGCTCGAGAATATTTTCGGTTGCCCGCGATGAGAGCGAAGTTCTGCACAGAACCTGCGACATGATGATGGTGATGACTTTCAAAGAGTGTAGATACAATAACAGTAACATATTACCACCGCATACATTCAGGAAGTTAAATATACAGTAGAATGGCCCAAGCAAACGCAGCATTTCAGAAGATGAAGTGTATTCTCTGCCATTTGTCTTTGTCAATTAAAGAAAGGAAAAGAGTACTTAAGAACTATATTGAGCCAATTCCAATCTACGAAAGCGAACCATGGGACAACCAGCAGACAAGTTAGGAATTATGTGGAAGCTGCCACCACTATCACATTATCTGTAGCTTAATTATTGTTCGCTTGAGTTGTTTAAAACACTTTTAACTTCAAGTTAAATCTGTCAATTCCGAGCGAGAATAATAACGATATAAGCAAAAGATTGAGTTTAATACTTTCATAAAGGCAGTATGTGTATACACCTAACGTAAACATACATTGTGTTACATGTTAAATATCTTGCCGGTTTGTTTTATTTCTGGTCCCTCGCCATCAGGCGAACCCGCCTCGACTTCAGAGGTACTTGTAATTAACGTCACCAAGGCAAGGATGAGAAAGCAACATTTTAGTCCAACTGACCGATGTAGGGGTTGAACCCGCTACCTCGGTATCATCACACCGGATGTTTAAGACCGAGCTCTCTTCTCCATTCGGCCATGCTGACATCCACACCTGGATATCAAAAGGTAACTATTTCTAAAGCAGAAAATACTTTTGGAGTGTGTTAGGCCTTCCATATTCTTGGTCACGACATATGGAGTGAAGTGGTCTGTTTTCTTTCTCGTTACCTTTCTTTCCTAGAAGAAATCTGAAAATTGCCTGGTGCCCATTTTTATGAGATAGGTTTGACCTCAAACCTTACGGGTCAGAGAAAGTAATATTGAATCTGCTGAGGATTAAACCAGAACCACTGACTTGGTAGGCAAGAACTAACCACTATGCCAGAGATTGCTCGTTATTACAGTATACACTCATTTACAAATAAAACCAGGAACTGTATTAGCTTACCTTGTAGTAAAGATCCAAAAATGAACCAGAATGATTCGCGGACAGTGATTTGAACGCTCTCTGAATGCACACACTTGTTTCTACCCATCCTCTCCAGGGCGTACAGGACAACGCTGACTACGACAAAGGAAATCAATGTGCAGATCCAGACAACTGGAGATAGCGGGTTGAGGAACTCAAAGTACGAAGTCTCCTGCCTGGGTATTCTGATGAGCACGGAGATGTATCGGGTCTTGAAGGGCTTCGTGAAGTCCACAGCCTCCTCCCGCTGGGCATTTATGGACAGGGGAGCTACAGACATGGTGGCATTCTGAGGAGAGGTATTCAGTGGTTAAAAAAACACACACACATCAGGTTACAATAATTGTCACAGTAAAGATTAATCCATTATTGCATAATCTCCTTCTAATGTGTTCCTTTTTATTATAATCTCATCAGCGGATGCGTTTGTGTATTCTCCAGGAGGCAAGGCTGATAATGTCATGAGAGCGAGCGATCGGGCGAGGGTTCGGCGTCTTAGCGATCGTCTGCTAAGTGAGGGAAAGACTGGCCACCGGATCCTAGCACATGACAGACCCGTTCCTGCTTGACCAAGCGGTGGCTGGTTGTTGTAAGGCAAGAATTGTGTTGAAATCCGCGAGTCTTATCGTGGACCGAATACACTCCTCACGATGTGTGAGACCTGTACCGTACGGTAGATTTTCTCAGTATGATGCAAGACTTCGAAATGCTGCCCCTTACATGTTTTCTTCTTTAAAAAATGCCGCCCCTTTATGATGCGACCGCCTCTCTGTTCTGTATCATAGCACGGCACGGTCCTGTGTGTGACATAACAATTGTCATTGTCATCATCTGTCATTTACTGCCAATATAATACCTTGCAGTGTATGGCCGGGGTGAGTGGGGGGGGGGGGGGGGGGGGGGGGTCTTTGAGCCTGAGGAATTAAGGGCCGCCTGGCTAGTGCAGTCGCCGCGAATTGTGCAGGTTACGATGTTCTTTTTGCCCCCGACAGAAAAAAAATCCCACATCTTACGGAGGGATCGAACCCGGGTCTTCCGAAGGAGAGCCCGGCGTTCTAGCCACTCGGCCAGCCGCTCCTCGACCTAACAACCACCTCTGAAATTAGGTATTGACATAGAAACTGTTAGGTTAATTTAGTTTAGTTTAGTTTAGTTTAGTTTAGTCGATGGATCAACATCATGGCACACAGATGTAACCCATAAGTGCTCCGTTCTACTCCTAACTCAAACCTGAGTCTGGAGAAACTCAGCTCAGTGCCGAACTCCGTAGCACCGGCGAGGATCCTGAAATACTTTGGGTAGATTTTTAACTCGAAAATTTGCCCGGGCAGCGCCGTTAGGCTACTCTTTTTCGATTTCCAACTGCCAAGGGATTTTTTACGTGCGCAACAATACACACGGGCGTCCGATCTCACTACCCAGATATCAGAGGAAATTTTATAACTAAAGTCCACGTGAAATAAATCCCGGCCCTCATCGGGCTGGAGGTCCCGGATACATAAGAACTGTATCTTCACAAGCTAATTAATGATACTGACCACATCACCCAGCAAGTACCGGTCGGTCTATAAAAATATGTGTCTGGCACCGCATGCCCAAATGGGTCTTAAGGCATGTAGAAGGGTCCAATACTTGACCCTAATTAACGATTGGCTGGGTCTGCAAGGTTGGGTGGGGTACTAGTTCATGATAAGGCGAGTGTGGTAAAGACCTTTGGGATCATGCGTATAGTGTGAATGAGCAGATACATCATTATAGCCTGGAGATTATGGAGCGACAGGGAGTGACCAGAGGATCTGGCCGACAACCAGTGCTCCGAGGACAAGTCAGACGGACACAAAAGCAGACTACATTAGTATTGGAACTCTTTGCTGGCTGTTAAAGATGCGGACGTAGCACGTATAGGTGTGTCCCGGGTGCTGTGATGTTGGTTCTTAACTCAACTCAACTCTGTTAGACGTTAGCTGATAATTAACATCAAATCCAACCATATTTAACATATCTCGTAGAGATCCGTTGCAACCATTAAATTGCCAAACAGAAATACTTTAACTTAATACTGTTAATACACTGCACACATGTCCATCCACAACACAACAATGTTTTTTACATACCCCAGACAACAGTTCTCCAAGCATTCCATTCCACTCGCCATCCGGCATTTTGCTACCAAATTTCCCATCATGTACTAGGTAGATTTCATAATCAAATTCCAGCATTTTGGCAACTTCTTGAATCAAGTCAACGGCAAAGCCTTCAAATTTGTCATTGCCTTTCTTCAACATGTGGTCACGTTTCTTCATTGTAAATGGTCGTTCCTGTAGACGGAAGTCATTTAAATTACTGTCTTAGGGAATATATTTGGAAAACAATGCCGGAAAAGATTAACATTTCTGGAAACCAAAAGGGAAATAACATGTAAAGATAAATATTTATAATACTGAAATACTACGCGTTAGCACAGAAGGCTATTGTGCGTGTCTTTGTGATTGTCCAGTCTATTCTTTCTTCTTCTGTCCTCTACCCTCCACTGGGGTCACAGATCATCAACCAACTCGCCCCAAACCCTCCTATTCTTAGCTGTCCTATGTAGCTCTGTCCATGTCATTTACATATTGCTCATTTCTGTTCCTACTTCACTTCTTAGTGAGTCTTTAGATCTTTGTTTCCCAACCTTTTTTTGTGCTATGCCCCACCTAAGCCTTTCTAAAATTCTCATGCCCCCACCCCACCCGCTCCGCCCCCCCCCCAACATATAAATTATTTTTAATGTTCAAAAATTGCAAAATGTTCACTAAAGAAACTTGATTGATAGGTTTTAGGAAGAAATCACTAGGAAATTATTGAGAAAACACAGTAAGTAAATTTTCTAAACATATAATGGAGAACTGAAATTCAAGTACAAAATAATTTTAATGACAGATTTTTCTATATTATTTTAATTATTAGTAATTATTTATTATTTAAATTTAGTGAGATCCTGGCGCTTGATTCTTGCTGCAAAGAGATCGTATGTCAGGTCCAATTTAGTTAACTTCAGTCTCAAGTCTCCCCGTTTTGTTATATCCAACCGATTTCTTCCATTTTCGAATTGCCCCCCTTAACAATCGAATTGCCCCCCTCCCCCCCCCCCCCCCTGTGGGGCGTGGACCCCACGTTGGGAAACACTGCTTTAGATCTTCCTCTATTTCGTTTGCACATAAGTTCCAGACTAAGGCTTTCTAGTTATACTATTCTCGGGTTTTCTCATTGTGTTGTTGTTTGTCCATTCATTTCATACAGTGGGGTTGAAGTATGGAGCCGTGAGTTCTAAGATGGCTTATAAGGCCTATTTTGGCTAGAAATGTTCTTTGACAATTGGCTATTGTCATTGGGTTTCTGGTTATTCAATAATATGACACATACTAAACTTTTGAACAGAAGGCTATTATGTATGTTTCTGATGGTTAAGTATATGTATTGACGTACTAAACTGTTTAACCGAAGGCTAATGTATGCATGTTTCTGATTAGTTAGTATTTTGATTGATATATTAAACTTTTGAACAGAAGGCTAATCTTTGTGTGTTTATGATTACTCAATAATATGACACATTAAACTTTTACTAAGTTTGAAATACAAAACTTTAACATAGAAAGTTATTGTAGGTGCATTTCTGATTATTCAGTAGTAGGATTTAAATATTAAACTTTAACACAGACAGCTACTGTAAGTGCGTTTCTGATTATTCAGTACTATGAAATACTAAACTTTAGCACCAAAAAGCCAATTCATGTGCGTTTCTAATTACTTAGTACAAGGACTGAAATACTAAACGTTAGCACAAACAGCTATTGTACATGCATGTCTCATTACTCAGTACTCTAGCACTACAGGCAGTCTTCTTGAACAGCAACGCTACAATGATCCTATCTTTATTACGCCCGCACTTTAAATTCCATAAGTACAAATTCCATTACATTATTCCAGTACGAGGAGCTGCGGTAGTGTAGTAGCTAGACGCTTGCTGTGGGCCGGCTGGTCGTGGGTTCAAATTCGCATCGAGAGAGCACGATCTTAAAAATATGTCAGGGTTCCCATGTCGTTTCAACCTTCAATTGGTACCAGGAAATGTCTGGGTGAGTGAAGCCGGACAGCGTGAATATCACCGCACCACCCACTCAGTGCCGATTGGGATGTACACACATGGATCTAGTGCCACATGCCCAGTATGTCTGAAGGAACTAGATTCCTCAACGTGATTCCATTACATTATATCATAACTAGAATCCTTAAAAGAGCATTGCTTTGCTGACCCGCAACTTCTGCAGCTTGTCTTTTTCTAGATGTATCGGTGTTAACATTTCCTCTAGAGTAAACTAGACAGGGCGAGAGAGGGATCATGCTGTATTGGCAACACATGGTCTCTACATTTCAGAAGCAAACTATCATCTGTCAAGACGGCAAGTTGCCAGTGAAAATCCTTAACTAAATTCGGATTCGGCACAGGTAAATAACTAACTAACTAACTAACTAACTAACTAACTAAATACATAAATAAATAAATAAATAAATAAATAAATAGCCGATGTTTTATTACACAAAACTCCAGGTAAGCATTAGAAAATCTGACCTCTATCATGACAACCTTTGCTACTCGGCCTCTCAAGGGAAAAGGTGTGGATCTGTTGACTGGATGCTTGTCATCATAAAACTTGAGCCGCTGGTCAAGAACATATGGTTTGTTGTACCAGTGACCTCTCTGCGGACATAAACTATACAGTTTTATAACGTTTAATCACATCTAATAAAATATACAGTTTTCTCACATTTAATCAAATAAAATAAACTATAATTTTAATAACGTGTAATCACATCAAATCTTCTTATATATAAAATTCAATCTCCGTCTGTCTGTCTGTCTGTCTGTCTGTCTGTCTGTCTGTCTGTCTGTCTGTCTGTCTGTCTGTCTGTCTGTCTGTCTGTCTGTCTGTATGTATGTATGTATGTATGTATGTCCTTTATTTGTTCGCGAACGGCCCATCCGATTGAGATGAAATTTTCTACACGCCTTCCTTTCATTCCAGCGCTGCCAACTGTGATATTTTGTTAGTGTGAAATCGCCTGCTTACTCAGTATTATTTCATTTTTCATTTTTCATTATAATTTCATATATCTCAGGGGACCGAACTCCGTAAAAGTTATTTCAAGGGGCATAACTTTTCTG
>JACEFZ010022522.1:0-15000 GCA_014155875.1 Cepaea nemoralis | reverse complement strand
CTCTCCTCCTTCTTCCTCCCTCCTCCTCCCCTCCTCCCCCTCCTCCTTCCTCTTCCTCCCTCTCCTCCTCATCCCTCCTCCTCCATTCTCCTCCTCCCTCCTCCTCCTCCCTCTACCTCCTCCCTCCTCCTCCCTTCACATTCCTCCTCCTCCTCTTCCTCCTCCTCCCTCCTCCTCATCCCTCCTAAAACACCACGTCAAGCCACCTTGGATCACCCAGGAAATACTTGAAATTATGAGAGACAGAGATAAAGCACATAAAAAGCGGAATCTCAGCGCATACCGTACTCTTAGAAACAAAGTTCAATATACCATACGACGGGAATAGAAAAATTACTTTAAGAACTTAGTAATGGATAAAACAAAAAGTAAGGATATATGGAAGGCAATTAACACCTTGACAAACAAGTATAACTTCCGAAATTCTTTACCATCAAATCATATTACATGCGACCAATTCAGTAATTTTTTTTTCAAACTGACATAAACCAGTTGAAGGCTTCAATACCTAATTCTCCTTGCAACTTATCTTTACTGTCATCGTTTTGCGAGAATAGATGCTCCGGCGATATTCTTTCCGACATACCGCTAATGACAATCACTGAGGTATTCACTTACCTCAGTAACCTAAAAACACAACCTCATCTGGGTTAGATGGAATAAGCAACCGGATTCTCCGTTGTGCTGCGCCAGTGATCTGTATATCACTAACCTATGTATATAATCAGTGTCTCTCCAAAGGCCACTTTCCATCAGCTCTCAAAATCGCTAAAGTGTACCCTCTTCTTAAATCTGGTTCATTGGACAATGATCTCCCTAACAATTACAGACCCATTTCCTTACTATCATCACTATCTAAGCCACTAGAAAAACACATCCATAAAGTAACATTACAGTATTTAGTTCGCAACAAGCTTATTGTTGACAACCAATCAGGATTTCGACCAAAATATTCTTGCCATACGGCCCGAACAAACATGATAGAAATTGGCACCAGAATATAAACAACAACAGTCTATGTGGAACTGTGTTTATTGATTTCAAGAAAGCATTTGATATGATAGACCATGTTATTTTAATTAAAAAACTTGAGACAATGAAAATTGGCCCTAATGTAGTCACTCTAATATCATCTTTTCTAACAAACAGAAAGCAAGTAGTGTCACATAATAAATGTCTGTCTCATACCACTACCTTCAATATTGGAGTATCGCAAGGCTCTATTCTTGGCCCTCTATTGTTTGCCATATATATTAACGATCTACCTTTACATCTTTCGTCGTCCTGCGATCTATTTGCAGACGACTGTACAGTGTACACAAATGCTGAAAACTGTATTTTATTGGAGTCGTCTTTACAACAAGAATTAAATAATGTAGTTAGGTGGAGCTATTCAAACCGTATGCAAATTAACATCACTAAAACAAAATCAATGTTACTAACAACCAGACAAAGACTTCAAACTCTAAGCTCACACACATCACTTCAACTTCACATCGATAACATGCCAGTAGAAAGTGTAATTGAGCACAAAACATTAGGCATAATCATTGATAGAAACCTAAACTTTAATTCCCACGTTCAAGCGCTTATTAAACAAACAGCGAAAAAGGTCTACCAACTAGCCAAAATTAAAAACTTCCTTGATGAGAACACAAGGAAACTATTCTATACTTCTCATATACAGACACACTTTGACTACTGCTCTACAATCTGGGACGGTTGTTCTAATTCAAACACCAAGCGACTTTACTCACTCCAGAAACGGGCCATGAGTCTAATTTATAACAAACATTTATCTGACAATCCTAGCCTGTATAAACGCCTTCAGTTACTACCACTCCGCAAACGCCTGCTTTTCAATAAAGCTAAACTAATTCACAAAATCCTGCATCGGAATGCCCCAAATTACCTTTGGCCATTGTTTAAATATAATGCTAGACACAGTAAACGTTTAAATATATTACACATTCCGAAGCCTAGGATTGACTTATACAAAACAAGCTTAACGTACTCTGCAGCTCAGCTGTGGAACAATCTTCCACAAGAAATCAAAGACATCACCAATCCCTATTCATATAATCGCAAATTACTCGAACACTATCTCAGTACGGATTATCTTCCCCCTTAATAATAGAGATAATAATAATAATAACAAAACCCTAGTATAACAGCCAGTCCCCTTTTGGTAGGCCAGTATATTCCACATGGCTAATAACAAGTGTCAGATCCATTATCTAATTTTACTGTGTCGTGTAGTCTTGATGTTCGCATTTTGCCCATGCCTTTTATAATGCATATCTTTTATATTGTTGCTGTTCTCTGTTAGCCTTGAATGATGTGTGAATGAAATAATGTATGAAAGAGAGTGATAGAAGGGCAGAATGTTAGACGGGCCTGCGTGCCCAATTCTTAACCCTTTGAAAATAAAGTTTGTTCGTTCGTTCGTTCGTTGTTCCTCCTCCTCCTCCTCCTCTCTCCTATATCCTCCTCCCTCCTCCTCCTCCTCCCTCTACCTCCTCCCTCCTCCTCCCTTCACATTCCTCCTCCTCCCTCTTCCTCCTCCTCCCCCTCATCCTCTTCCCTCCTCTCTCCCTCCTCCTTCTCCCTCTTCCTCCTCCCTCTTCCTCACTCTTCCTTCTCCCTCCGCCTCCTCCCTCCTCCCACTCTCTCCTCTTCCTCCCTTTCCCTCTCCTCCCTCTCCTCCTCCTCCCTCCTCCTCCTGCGTTCTCCTCCTCCCTCCTTCTCCCTCCTCCTCCCTCTTCCTCCTCCCTCCTCCTTCTCCTCCCTCCTCCTTCTCCCTCTTCCTCCTCCCTCTTCCTGCTCCCTCCGCCTCCTCCCTCCTCCTACTCTCTCCTCCTCCTCCCTCCTCCTCCCTCTCCCTCCTCCTCCCTCTCCTCCTCCCTCCTCCTCCTGCGTTCTCCTCCTCCCTCCTTCTCCCTCTTCCTCCTCCCCTCCTCCTCCACCCTACTCCTCCCTCCTCTTCCTAATCCCTCCTCCTCCCTCCTATTCCTCCCTATTCCTCCTGTCTCCTGTCTCCTCCTCCCTCCTCTCCCTCCTCTTCCCTCCTCCACCTCCCTCTTCCTCCTCCCTCCTCCATTTACCCAAGACAGACAGACAGACAGATAGTCGGGAACGGGATCTTATATGACTACTTATATGATTTAAATGAGATGCTCTCCACCATGGGCTGGGCCGGGTCAGACAGACAAACAGACAGATAGATAGACAGACAGACAGACAGACAGACAGTCGGGAACGGGAACTTATATGACTACTTATATGAATTAAATGAGATGCTCCCCACCAGGAGTTGGGCGATGCCGGGCCGGGTCAGACAGACAGACAGATAGATAGTCGGGAACGGGAACTTATATGACTACTTATATGAATTAAATGAGATGCTCCCCATCAGGGTCTGGGCGAAGCCGGGCCGGGTCAGACAGACAGACAGACAGATAGACAGACAGACAGACAGATTGTCGGTAACGGGAACGAGAACTTATATGACTACTTATATGAATTAAATGAGATGCTCCCCACCGGGGTCTGGGCGAAGCCGGGCCGGGTCAGCTAGTATACTATACAATTTAATAACGTCTGATCACAAGTAGAAACATAAGCTGACTGAAATGCTTTAAACGATATGCTCATCTGTATGGATGCAATATTTGGACAATGCGCAATAAAAAAGCGAATCAAGTGGAGACGGTTATATGTGGTGTCGTAGAATATTGCTGAAAATATCGTGGACAGAGAAGAAAGCAAACGCTGAGGTACTGAGAGCTACAGCTGTTACAAAATCTTTCCTCAAAACTGCAGAAAAAAAGACAAATGGAATTTAATGAAGCATATCAACAGAAAAACCAATGACCAAGTAATACAGGAGATAAATGAACATCGTAAATTGATTAGAGAAATTAGACGTAGACAGTCAACATTTTTTGAACATGTTATGAGAAGAAATGGATTGGAGAACTTAGTGACAACTGGCAAGATCGAAGGGAACAGACCAAGAGGAAGACCGAGAGGAAAATACCTGGATTGCTAGGCCACATGGCATGGACGAGACAGGAACACTGAGCTGATCCACGACTCTGGTCATCGAGTGAAATGGCGAGTCGTGCCCGCCCACGCTTTCCGGCATGGCACATGATTGATTGATTGATATCAATAGAAGAATTGAAATATAAAAATTAGCCTTAAGTGGGAACATTCTAGGTTTGAGAGGCAGAATAAGACAAAAAAAGATGTCTACAGAAAGCTGACACGGCTGAGCAGCAAATAATAATATAAACAGCACCAACTACATCGAAGGTTTCCGGTTTGAGCCAAGATGGCGGGACGTGTTTTCTTCTAGCTTGGCTTAAGACAGTTGATCGACGGCTTGACAATCCGTCATCATAAAACTTCCCGTTGTTTCAGAATCAGTTTTCTGGCTCTAAATGTTGGACGCTTCGCTCGAACTTGTTAAATTTCAAGGATATTCTCTAATTGGTTATTGGAACATTAAAATCAGGTGTGTAGTGTGTGGTGCTATGAACGGATACAATCTGGATATTCTCGACGTGTTTTTCTTCTGACTTGGCTAAAAACGGTCCGTCAAACCATTTCCCGCTGTTTTCAGAATCAATTTTTGGATTTAATGTTATGATGTATCGCTCAAACTTGCTAAATTCCAAGGATACTTTCAAGATTGGTTATTGGAATGTTAGAACTATGTACCAGACAGGGAAAACTACTCAGGTGTGTAGTGTTATGAATGAATACAACCTAGATGTTCTCGGGGTTAGCGAGTGCAGATGGACTGACTCAGGCAAAACGTTTCTTAACTACGAACAAAGACACATAATATATTCAGGAAGAAATGACAACCATCATTCGAACGGAGTCGCTATCATCATGTCAAAAAATGCAGAAAGATCACTAATCAGCTGGGAACCAGTAAACGATAGAATCATAACAGCGCGTTACCAAACAAAATATTTCAAGCTAACACTCATACAGTGCTATGCACCTACCAACGATGATACCGACGTCAACAAAGATAATTTCTACAACCAACTAATTGGTACCATCAACTTATCACCGAAACACGACATTGTTGCTGTAATGGGTGATTTCAACGCCAAGATAGGATCTGACAATACCGGTGTCGAGAAATATATGGGAATTCACGGTCTAGGGGACATGAACCAAAACGGAGAGAGACTACTAGAATTCTGTGAAATAGCAAATCTGATAATAGCAAACTCTCTATTTCCGCATAAAGATATACATAAAATCACGTGGAATTCGCCTGATAGTATCACAAAAAATCAGATAGACCATTTTGCATTAGTGCCAAATTCCGTTCATCAGTACAAGACTCCAGAGCTTACAGAGGAGCAGATGTTGGCAGCGATCATAATCTCTGCATAGCCAAGCTAAAAATAAAGCTTAAGACTCTATACAAAACACCAAGAATCAAGAAAATAAACTCACAGTCCCTACTGACTAAAGAACACCAACTCGCATTCAACTCAGAGGTACAAAACATCTACGCTAACAAAGAAAGTATAACGAGCAATGCGAATAGTGAAAATAACATTGAAGAAAATTGGAATTTCCTGAAAGAGACCTTGCTAAATGCGGCAACAAACACAGTCGGCTATGTACAAAGACAGAAGAAGAAGTGGCTAAGCGATAACACCTGGACGAAGATTCAAGAAAGAAAGCAAGCAAAACTAGCACTTCTTTCTACAAAAGACACTGCCTCATATGAAACCCATAAGCGAAATTACTCCATGTTGGATAAAGAGAATCAAGCGCACGAAAATATAAACAGACCTTTATACACAGCTTGGCCGCCGACGCCGAATCGGCTGCCAAAACTGGAAACAACAAAGCTGTATTCCACATCATGAAACAGCTATGCAATCACTCACCTACACCAAACAAACCCATCAAAGACAAACAATGTAAAATACTGTTATCCAATGACCACCAAAAGCAACGATGGTCAGAGCATTTCAAAGAAATATTAAATAGACAGCAGCCTGACAGTGGATGGAGAAATCACCATGCCACCTCTAAATGCCTTCTGTGAGTCATCACCATGGAAGAGATTAAAGCAGCCATAAAAAATTGAAGAACAACAAAGCTGTTGGTGACGACGACATCTCAGGTGAATTGCTCAAAGCAGCAGATGAGAATACCTTACAACGTTTGTTACAGCTGATCAATGAAATCTGGCAAAACGAATCCCCACCACAACAGTGGAAGGATGGTGTAATTTTTAAACTGCCAAAAAAGGGTGATATGTCTGATTGTAATAACTGGCGTGGTACCACCCTTGTCAGGTCTTAGTCAGATATGACTGAGCTACCGTATAACAGTAGACGGTACTACCTGGTTTCTGTTAGCTCCGAACGTTGGGCGGCGCTTACAAAACCCGACACCCCACATTGTGCCAACGGCTTCGGGCGGAAGAGCGCAATTGGGAGGGTACAAGCCTTACCCTGGTGCGAGGAAATGCAAGCTAAAGACAAAATTGTCATGGCAGGGCAGACCAGGCCCTAAGCCTTGGTTGGCGACTGGTCTAGGATCGAAGCTCCGACAGGCGGACAGTTAGAGCATTGCTTTGCTGATCCGGCAGCTTCTGCAGCTTGTCTTGTTCCAGATGTAGGGGTGTTACCTTTCCTCTGGAGTGAACTAGGCAGGCCGAGAGAGGGATCATGCTGCATGGGCAACACATGATCTCTATATTTTAGCCCAGGCTTTGTGCTATGGAGAGGCAATATGATACAGATCATTCTTTGGTTGTTGCAAGAGTTAGACTGAGACCAAAGAGAATCTACACAGCTAAACACAAATCTAGCCCCAGGATTAATATTATTAACACTCATGATCCTGAAAAGTGCTTTCAGTTTCAACAGCAACTTGAAGACGCTTTCACTGATACACCAGAAAATTGTACAGTAAATGAAAAGTGGGGTCAAATTAAGGAAACTCTTTATAAAACTGCCGTAGGGGTTTACGGCACTGTGGATCATAAGAGGCAGGACTGGTTTGCGGCCAACAGCGAGACTCTGCAGCCCTTGATTGATAAGAAGAAGAAAGCTCTCTTAAGAAACAAGGAAAGACCAACGCGTAACACTCTGAGTGAGCTAAGGCAAGCTAGGAAGGATGTGCAAAAGGCTGCCAGGCAGTGTGCAAATGATTATTGGATCAAGTTATGTGAGTCCATTCAAATCGCAAGTGATAAGGGAGACATAAGAAGCATGTATGAAGGAATAAAGAAAGCCTGTGGTCCAGTGATCAAAAGAAGTGCACCGCTGAAAACCTTGACTGGAGAAGTCATCACTGATAAGAAACAGCAGATGGACAGATGGGTAGAGCACTATTTGGAGCTTTACTCAAGTGAGACCAAACTAGCGGATGATGCCCTTAACGCCATAGAGGCTCTACCAACTCTTGACCACCTGGACACACTTCCAACCATAACAGAAGTTAAGTGTGCTATAAATGAACTTGCATCTGGCAAGGCTCCAGGTAAGGATGGGATTCCAATAGAGGTTATCAGGAGTGGGCAAGACACACTCGCTCTACAGATCCACCAGCTAATAGAGCTATGCTGGCGTGAAGGACAAGTCCCACAGGATTTCAAAGATTCAAGCATCATAACACTGTACAAGAACAAGGGCGATCGGAGCGACTGCAACAACTATAGGGGTATCTCACTTCTATGTATTGTTGGAAAAGTATTTGCCAGAATTGTTCTGCGCAGACTTCAAGTCCTAGGAGATCAAGTCTACCCTGAATCACAGTGTGGCTTTCGACAGAACCGGTCTACCACTGATATGATATTCTCATTGCGACAAATGCAAGAAAAATGCCGTGAACAGAATCAACCACTGTTTATTACCTTCATCGACCTCACAAAGGCATTTGATTTGGTCAGTCGTGAGGGTCTGTTCAAGGCACTAAAGAAGATTGGCTGCCCACCAACTCTTCTGTCCATTGTGGAATCGTTCCACACAGGCATGAAGGGTATAATCAAGTTTGATGGTGCAACTTCTGAAGAATTTGAAATCAAGAGTGGAGTTAAGCAAGGTTGTGTACTAGCTCCCACCCTCTTTGGAATATACTTTTCACTTCTACTGAAATATGCATTTCGTGATCAGGATGGTGGTATATACATTCACTCACGCTCAGATGGCGGCCTCTACAATGCTCAGAGATTGAAGGCTAAGACCAAAATTAGGAGGGTACTGATCAGAGAGTTGCTTTTTGCAGATGATGCTGCAGTTACGACCCACTCTGAGGAAGAATTGCAATGTCTACTATCTGCATTCTCCAATGCTTGTTCTGAATTTGGTTTAACAATTAGCAAAAAGAAGACACAGATTATGTCACAAGGTGCACATGGGGTACCATCAATCTTTATTGACGACGCCGAACTAGAGATAGTAGACCATTTTACATATCTAGGATCAGTGGTAAATAGCAAATTATCCCTAGATCAGGAAATCAACATCCGGATTGGTAAGGCAGCAACAACAATGAACAGGTTAAGAAAAAGAGTCTGGGAGAACAGGAAGCTTACTGCCAAAACAAAAGTCCTTGTCTATCAAGCCTGTGTCCTTAGTACTCTTCTCTATGGCAGTGAAACCTGGACAACTTACTCACACCAAGAGAACAATTTAAACAGCTTTCATATGCGGTGTCTGCGAAGAATTCTTGGTATTAAGTGGCAAGACAAAATCACAAATACTGAAGTATTGGAAAGATCAGGTTGTGTGACAGTTTATTCCATGCTCAGTCTTCGTAGACTTAGATGGATAGGACATCTTAGGAGGATGGATGATGGTAGAATACCAAAGGATATCTTTTTTGGTGAATTACAGGTGGGTAAGAGATCTCAGGGTCGGCCTCTACTACGATACAAAGATGTGTGTAAGCGGGACATGATTGATACAGGCATTGATAATGCACATTGGGAGCAAGTCGCCGCTGAACGTGTTGCATGGAGGGCAAATATCAGAAATGGAATAAAGTCAAAGGAGAAAATTATTGCAGAAAAGTCACACACCAAGCGTTTGAGACGTAAGATGGTGCATGATGGTGGAAATGACCACGTGTTCACATGCACCCACTGTGAACGGACATTTACAGCGCAAATTGGCCTTATCAGTCACACTCGCTACCGCCATAGTTAAAAGTTATTATGCCTTTTTAAAGCACAAACTATCGTCTGTCAAGACGGCAAGGTGCCAATGATGATGGTACCACCCTACTGTCAGTACGAGGAAAACTTTTTTTGTAGCATGTTACTTGAGAGATTGAAAAAGTCTATAGATGAAAGGCTCAGAGAAGAACAAGCTGGCTTCAGACCAAAACGGTCATGTATAGACCACATTTTCACTCTTAGAATAATAATTGAAGACTCTGTAGAATTCCAGTCGAAATTAATCACCAACTTTGTCGACTTTCAAAAAGCCTTCGACAGCATCCACCGTCCTTCACTTTGGAATCTACTTAACATCTATGGTTTTCCTACCAAATATACCAACATCATAAAATCTTTCTATAAGGAGACACGTTGCTGCGTGAGAACAGAATCAGGCAACTCTGACTGGTTCTCAGTGGAAACGGGAGTGAAACAGGGTTGTGTCTTGTCACCGATGCTCTTTGGAATAGCTATCGATTGGGTCATGCGCAAATGCACAAACAACACAAATAGGGGTATCCATTGGGTTGACAAAATTCTAGAAGACCTGGACTTTGCCGACGACATAGTGCTTTTGAGTTCAACACACCAGATGCCCAAGAGAAAATAAACCATCTCCAAAATGTTTCAGGACAAATTGGTCTCCAAATTAACACCACAAAAACAAAAACTATTGATCTTACCAACAGTTCAGACGACACCAAATTAAGCAACCATGTTCTTGAAAAAGTCAACAGCTTCACATACCTAGGAAGCAAAATGACATCTACAGGGGACTCAACACCAGAAATATTATCTAGAATCTCACTGGCATCTGGTGCCTTCAATAAACTGTTAAACATCTGGAAGTCAAAGTCACTCAGCCAACATACGAAACTTAAAATCTTCAATTCTTGTGTGATTCCAGTGCTAACGTATGGATGTGAGAGTTGGAAATCAACGGTAGCTTTAGATAAAAAAATTAGACAATTTTGAGAACAAATGTCTTAGAAGAATTCTAAACATCCAGTGGACAGATTTCAAAACCAATGCGCAAATAAGACAAGAAACTAAGCAAGATATTGTATCCAATTTTATAAGAAAACGCCGTTGGAACTACATCGGCCATGTACTCAGAATGGACAAGACAAGACTCCCCTACCAAGCCCTCATATGGTCACCAGTAGGGAAAAGAAAACGGGGAAGACCAAGAGAGACCCTGCGTAGAACCATCATCAGAGAAGGCTCATTCAACGGCCAAGTGAACATCCAAGATCTACAACAGGTAGCAGCGAACCGCCAGACATGGGGAGTCATGACTTCTGCCCTATGCGCCGACTTAGGCTCAAGAGGAAAGACTAACTAACTAACTAACTACATCGAAATATCAAAGGACAGAAAGAAATGGTGTCATGATTACCGATGTCTGCGCCACAGCAGACTCCCGAAGAAGACGAAGAATCTCACGCATTGTGCTGACGGTTAGATAAAACATATGGATAGCAGAAATGTCCTTAAAGATCTGCGCAAAATCTCCAGTGTGTTGTAATTTTACTCCTAAGAAAAGGAAAAAAGGGGGGGGGGGGGGGGGGGGGCTTTGGAAGAAATGCAGAAAATAGGCATCACGGATAAGGAAGCGGGCCTTGGCAGACTGCACACTACCCAGGTGTTGTAAACAGGCATAAGAGAATAGGCAATGACGGAATAGTTCCGCATCTTGCTCGTGCAGATATATTTCCAATTTGTGGGTGTCTACAAATAAAAGAATGACCTACTTCCCAACACAGCTGTGTGGTGAAGGGGTTACGAATGCAATTCGCAATCTCGCATACTGCGATTTGGAAGCAGACCGCTTTACGCTAGTTTCCATACTATGGTATGAGTGCCGGTCGTTGAGAAAGGCTGAATCGACTTATGTGCCTATATCAATTTGTAAAAATGCTCGCCACGATAGGAGTTTGAACACATTATCATCGGACTGGCTAGCAAGTGTGCTAGCCACTGCATTACTGCGGCTCTCAGTTTGCAAATTATTGATAGCAGCGTCTGTATATATGGTGTATTTATAATGACTGTGCAGTGTTTGAAAATATTGCCGGTCCAAGTTTTATATTCACCCTCTGTAAAGTTCATGCAACATAATAGATAAATACAAAACTTGAACCAGCAATATTTTCAAACACTGCACAGTCATTACAAATACCCCATGTATTTCACACTGTTATAAATCCATGTTTTCAAAGGTCACAGCGGAGGTCAGCATCGTTGAATGGATAAGAACGCTTGTTCTTAAATTTCCTGTGAGCGAGGTAGCGGGTTCAGCTCCTACACCGATCAGTTGGACTGAAATGTTGACTTCTCGTCTTTAACTTGGAGACGTACATTATCAGTATCTCAGAAGTCGGAGTGGTTTCGCCTGATGGCGAGGGACACTGGTAATAGGAAAAGCCAATAACACGCAAAAAATCAGTCCAGTGCACTAGACCATACACTTCTAGTGCACTGGACTGATTTTTTTGCGTGTTATTAGCTTTCACTATTACCAGTGTCCGTTCCTCCGAAGTCGGAGAGTATCTGCCTGCACGGGGAGGTACCACCAGTCTGCACACCAATAAGCCAGACATGGGACAACGGATACTCATGCAAACCTCAGGTCCTGTATGACATCACACAGATGTTGGACAACAGGATGTCACCATCCGACATACAGGACTTCACATTGGAGTTCACAGCCAGCGAACGCAAGCAAGCAACCAGTGTCCGTCGGCATCAGGCGATCCCACTCCGACTTCTGAGGTACTTGTAATTAACGTATCCATGTCAGGACGAGAAGTCAACATTTCAGTCCACCAGGCTGGTGTAGGGGTTGAACCCGCTACCTCGACATCAGTACACCGGATGTTCAAGAGCGAACCAGGTCATGATTAGCACAGTATATAGTGCAGACTGGAATCAGGTCAAGGTTGGTCAAGTTTCCTCTACAGGCGGTCAAGTTTCCTCTACAGGCAGTGGCGGACTGGCCAGGCTGTCTGCTTATCTAGTGGCATATGGGCCCAATGGGATCCCGATGACCTGGGCCTCCTTAAATTTTAGACAATATGTTTAAAATGTTAACAACTTTTTAGTAGCTTTGTCTCCTGGCAACCAATATTTTCAGACCCAGTTCGCCACTTCCACAAGGTTTCCCTTTCATTGTCAACAGCTTCCCGCCCAATTCCAGAGGCATTATTATATAATAAAGCGCAGGCTGGGAAAATGTTATTATTATTACACTCAGGGGTAAAATAACAACAGGCGCTCTAAATCATGGGCATCTGAAGAGAGTTAATCGCTCTCTTGGCGTTTGTGTAATGGCATTATGTTGTTGATGAAATTATAGATTCAACTGAATGGGAGGAAGAATGATAGGGAAAGAGAGGGTTAGAGAGAGGGAAAGGGAGACATACAGACAATGTGATAGAGAAGGTTAGAGAGAGGGAAAGGGAGACATACAGACAATGGGAGAGAGAGGGTGAGAGAGAGAGAGAGAGAGAGAGAGAGAAAGAGAGAGAGAGAAAGGGAGACATGCAAACAATGAGAGAGAGAGAGAGAGAGGCGGTTAGGGAGAGGGAAAAAGAGGCATACAGACAATGGGAGAGAGAAGGTTAGAAAGAGGGAAAGGAAGACACACAGACAATGGGAGAGAGAGGGAAAGGGAGACATACAGACAATGTGATAGAGAAGGTTAGAGAGAGGGAAAGGGAGACATACAGACAATGGGAGAGAGAGGGTGAGAGAGAGAGAGAGAAAGAGAGAGAGAGAGAGAGAGAGAGAGAAAGGGAGACATGCAAACAATGAGAGAGAGAGAGAGAGGCGGTTAGGGAGAGGGAAAAAGAGGCATACAGACAATGGGAGAGAGAGGGTTTGAGAGAGAGAGAGAGAGAGAGAGAAAGGGAGACACATAGACAGTGGTAGGGGATAGGGTTAGATTGAAGGAAATGGACACATACAGACAATGGGATAGAGAAGGTTAGAGAGAGAGAGAGAGAGAGAGAGAGAGAGAGAGAGAGAGAGAGAGAGAGAAAGGGAGACATGCAAACAATGAGAGAGAGAGAGGCGGTTAGGGAGAGGGAAAAAGAGGCATACAGACAATGGGAGAGAGAAGGTTAGAAAGAGGGAAAGGAAGACACACAGACAATGGGAGAGAGAGGGAAAGGGAGAATACAGACAATGGGAGAGAGAAGGTTAGAGAGAGGGAAAGGGAGACACACAGACAATGGGAGAGAGAGAGGGAAAGGGAGACATACAGACAATGGGAGAGAGAAGGTTAGAGAGAGGGAAAGGGACACATACAGGCAATCGGAGAGAGAAGGTTAGAGAGAGGGAAAGGGACACATACAGGCAATCGGAGAGAGAAGATTAGAGAGACAGGGTGTTTATAGCATTACCTTGCGTCTCTTGGTCATTGCTCCCTCAGTATTTTTGGCCTCTTTTGAACTGAATACACAAGAACAACGAAAACCTATAGCAAGATCAACCGGACGTAGGTGGGTATGATTTGGGGCGATACTCAAGTTTAAGTCCCTGGCCAGCCAAGGCCGTTTCGAACCGTGGACAAGCATCGTATAAGCAGCTACAGGGTCCGATCGTGTTTCATAAACACTAATTAGGGTATTTATGCGTACTTGTCACGAGCTAGCTCAAGCAGTGCGCGGGGATTGTTTTGTCACATGATGCGGGGTGTGTGCTATAGCCTGATAAAAACGGAAATGACTAGCCGGGTGGGTTGGAGACCCCTGGCAGGACGAGGAGAAGGTGCAGGCTCGCGAGTTGGGTGCGCGGACACAGGTAACATTCAGGTGGGTGGGCGTAGTTCTTCTTGGTAACACAAGTAATTATTTAAGCCTGTTTGGTACGGTGTGACTATGAGCGGCGGGGGTATTTCCACACGAAAGGTTAATGGGACCTCGGCCAGGCGATATCCTACACGACCGAGTAAATCAGAGTTCACGACTGTGCGTTTAAGAACTCGCAGCATAGTGTGCGTCAGCGGACGTGTGGAAGGCGGTGGCGGTGCGCAACCGAAAGTTGCTGAAGGCATTAAATAGACCTCACGACGTGTGGGTGAATCAGCGAACGCGGTTCGATCTACGCACTCTAGACAACGTCGTGTGACACGGTCTGCCGTTACGTGGTCGGTGAGGTCATTGGAAGGGCCATCGCAGCTGTACGACAGTTCGTATCATTGGTCGAGTGCGAGCCATCTTGGTGCTTTTTTCTTGGATTTCCGTACATCTGTCGCCTTAACGGAACACCATCTTAATATATAGTGGGTTCCCGAGAAGCTTCAATTCCAAAAGAACTTGCAAAAACAAGCCTAACACGATGAGTTTACGCAAACTGATAAGCCAGAATTGGCTCTAGAAGAAGCAGTTCAGTCACAAACAGAAGATCCTTAAAGCAGATCATCACGAGCTGAAGATTCAACAGAACTAGCAGACACATGTCTAACACGACCAGTTACGCAACCGGATCATAGGAATAGGTTCTGTAAGAAGACATTAAGACACAAACAGAAGATCAGCACGATTTGAAACAGAACTTCCAGAAATAAGAATAAGACAATGAGTTACGCAAACTTATCAGGCAGAATTGGCTGTAGAAGAAGCAGTTAAGGTACAAACAGAAGATCCTTACACAAGATAATCACGAGCTGAAAATTCAACACAATTATCAGACACATGAAATATTTATACATAGTCTTATTTCTGCAAGTTCTGTTTCAAATAGTGCTGATGTTCAGTTTGGGAGGACTATCTTCTTTCATATCA
>JACEFZ010022521.1:542500-547632 GCA_014155875.1 Cepaea nemoralis | reverse complement strand
GATAGATACTTTGGCACGGGATTTTCTTGACGATCATACCTTTGTACGATGATGATGCAAGGCGGGCGTGTGCGGCCCACCCGCATTATGCGATGACGACTGAAGGTCGGCAGTGGGTGGGAGCCACGCTGTAGGCTGTTCTGCAATAAACTTTATTTGTCAAACTGAGGACGCAAAAGTTTCCTGTCGAGTCTATCGTTGAGTTGTCTTTAAATTGCCTGGTGGTGTTATTAGAGGAGCCACAGCAACAACTCCGTGGCAAGTGGAATATGTCACTGCTAGATATAGCTGTTTATATTTAGTGGAATCTGTCACTAGTAGATAGAGATGTTTATATTCAGTGGAATCTGTCACTGGTAGATAGAGATGTTTATATTTATTGGAATATGTCAATGGTACAATAGCTAGGTAAATAGAAACTATTACATCGATACTAGAACTGGCTAAAGAGAAACTATTACAACAATATCACAACTGGCTAAAGAGAAACTGTTACATCGATACCACAATTGGCTAAAGAGAAACTATTACAACAATACCACAACTACCTAAACAAAAACTATTACAACGAAACCACAATTATCTAAAGAGAAACTATTACAACGATGAAACAGCTGGCCAAAGAGAAACTATACAACGATGCCACAACTGGCTAAAGAGAAACTATTACAACGATACCACAACAGGCTAAAGAGAAATTATGACAACGATACCACAACTAGCTAAAGAGAAATTATCACAACGATACTACAACAAGCTAAATAGAAACTATTACACTGATGCCACAACTGTCTAAAGAGAAACTATTACAATGATGCCACAACTAGCTAAAGAGAAACTATTACAACTACACCACAACTGGCTAAAGAGAAACTATTACAACGATACCACAACCGACTAAAGAGAAACTCTCACAACGATACCACAAATCGCTAAAGAGAAACTATTACACTGATGCCACAATTGTCTAAAGAGAAACTATTACAACGATGCCACAACTAGCTAACGAGAAAACTATTACAACTACAGCCACAACTGGCTAAAGAGAAACTGTCACAGCGATACCACAACTAGTTAAAGTAAACACCCTATTTATATAATGGAAGAAGATCATATAAAACAGGAGAAAACCTGCAGCCGACGCCCAGCAACACCGCCATCAGTTCAAGCCGGATGCATGTCTCAGGGGAGGGAATATTCCGCCAGCTCGACTCACTGACAACGTGAAAGTACAATTTAATTTCAGATTTGGCCCACATCAAATAATCCACAACAATTTGGTCCCAGCGAGCAGGCATGGAGAATACTGCTGTTGTAAGAGATTGGGGTCTGTGACTCCAAGATTGCACTTAGAGCTTCTGTGAATTTGTATAGCCCGCCGAGCTCGGTGGTAAGTGGTACAAGTTTAAATCTCTTTTCTCTATTGGGAATATTCGCTAATGTCAGCAGACGGCAGCTAGGAAATGGTATTTCTATCATTTCAGCTGACTGTTTGTTTACGTGGAGAGAGGGAAGGGAGGGAGGGAGAAGAGAGAGAGAGAGAGAGAGAGAGAGAGAGAGAGAGAGAGAGAGAGAGAGAGAGAGAGAGAGATAATTGGAAGTGGTATCGGTATTAACATTGGGACAGTTGAATAGACAGACAAACGTACAGACATTAGATTGACAGAGGCACGATAGACAGCCAACAGACAGACAATTGATAGAAACAGACATCAAGAAAGACTATATGAATGGTCAAACATATATTCAACAGAAGGATAAACTATCAATATATAAGCAGATATACTATACGATATATTAACATTAAGAACTGTCTTTCATATATATATATATATATATATATATATATATATATATATATATATATATATATATATATATATATATATATGTGTGTGTGTGTGTGTGTGTGCGCGTGTGGTGTGTGTGTACTTCATTTGCAGTGTCTGCGAAGAATACTTGGTATTAAGTGGCGAGACAAAAACACAAACACTGAAGTATTGGAAAGATCAGGTTGTGTGACGGTTTGTTCCATGCTCAATCATCGTAGACCCGGGAAAGTTAACCCGGTCAACAAATGCCCACAGAAGTCGGATGTGTCGGCCTAACGGCTCAAGAATTCAGCTCTGCTGTAAACAGGCACAACGCAATCAAGTCCGAAAAAAAAAAAAAAACTCTGGATGAACGCAGAAGAAGAATCATCGTAGACATAGACGGATAGAACATATTAGGAGAATGGCCTAGGGTAGAATACCAAAGGATATCTTGTTTGTTGAATTACATTGGCACCTTGCCGTCTTGACAGACAATAGTTTGTGCTTTAAAAAGGCATAATAACTTTTACCTATGGCGGTAGCGAATGTGACTGATAAGGTCCAATTTGCGCTGTAAATGTCCGTTCACAGTGGGTGCATGTGAACACGTGGTCATTTCCACTATCATGCACCATCTTACGTCTCATACGCTCGGTGTGTGACTTATCTGCAATAATTTTCTCCTTTGTCTTTATTCCATTTCTGATGTTTGCCCTCCATGCAACACGTTCAGCGGCGACTTGCTCCCAATGTGCATTATCAATGTCTGTATCAATCATGTCCCGCTTACACACATTTTTGTATCGTAGTAGAGGCCGACCCTGAGATCGTCCTTTGGTATTCTACCATCATCCATCCTCCTAAGATGTCCTATCCATCTAAGTCTACGAAGACTGATCATGGAATAAACCGTCACACAACCTGATCTTTCCAATACTTCAGTATTTGTGATTTTGTCTTGCCACTTAATACCAAGAATTCTTCGCAGACACCGCATATGAAAGCTATTTAAACGTTTCTCTTGGTGTGAGTAAGTTGTCCAGGTTTCACTGCCATAAAGAAGAGTGCTAAGGACACAGGCTTGATAGACAAGGACTTTTGTTTTGGCAGTAAGCTTCCTGTTCTCCCAGACTCTTTTTCTTAACCTGTTCATTGTTGTTGCTGCCTTACCAATCCGGATGTTGATTTCCTGATCTAGGGATAATTTGCTATTTACTACTGATCCTAGATATGTAAAATGGTCTACCATCTCTAGTTCGGCGTCGTCAATAAAGATTGATGGTACCCCATGTGCACCTTGTGACATAATCTGTGTCTTCTTTTTGCTAATTGTTAAACCAAATTCAGAACAAGCATTGGAGAATGCAGATAGTAGACATTGCAATTCTTCCTCAGAGTGGGTCGTAACTGCAGCATCATCTGCAAAAAGCAACTCTCTGATCAGTACCCTCCTAATTTTGGTCTTGGCCTTCAATCTGTGAGCATTGTAGAGGCCGCCATCTGAGCGTGAGTGAATGTATATACCACCATCCTGATCACGAAAGGCATATTTCAGTAGAAGTGAAAAGTATATTCCAAAGAGGGTGGGAGCTAGTACACAACCTTGCTTAATTCCACTCTTGATTTCAAACTCTTCAGAAGTTGCACCATCAAACTTGATTATACCCTTCATGCCTGTGTGGAACGATTCCACAATGGACAGAAGAGTTGGTGGGCAGCCAATCTTCTTTAGTGCCTTGAACAGACCCTCACGACTGACCAAATCAAATGCCTTTGTGGGGTCGATGAAGGCAATAAACAGTGGTTGATTCTGTTCACGGCATTTTTCTTGCATTTGTCGCAATGAGAATATCATATCAATGGTAGACCGGTTCTGTCGAAAGCCACACTGTGATTCGGGGTAGACTTGATCTCCTAGGACTTGAAGTCTGCGCAGAACAATTCTGGCAAATACTTTTCCAACAATACACAGAAGTGAGATACCCCTATAGTTGTTGCAGTCGCTCCGATCGCCCTTGTTCTTGTACAGTGTTATGATGCTTGAATCTTTGAAATCCCGTGGGACTTGTCCTTCTCGCCAGCATAGCTCTATTAGCTGGTGGATCTGTAGAGTTAGTGTGTCTTGCCCACTCCTGATAACCTCTATTGGAATTCCATCCTTACCTGGAGCCTTGCCAGATGCAAGTTCATTTATAGCACACTTAACTTCTGTTATGGTGTGAAGTTTGTCCAGGTGGTAAAGAGTTGGTAGGGCCTATATGGCGTTGAAGGCATCATCCGCTAGTTTGGTCTCACTTGAGTACAGTTCCAATTAGTGCTCTACCCATCTGTCCATCTGCTGTTTCTTGTCAGTGATGATTTCTCCAGTCAAGGTTTTAAATGGTGCACTTCTTTTGAACACTGGACCACAGGCGTTCTTTATTCCTTCATACATGCTTCTGGTGTTTCCCTTATCACTTGCGATTTGAATGGACTCACATAACTTGATCCAATAATCATTTGCACACTGCCTGGCAGCCTTTTGCACATCCTTCCTAGCTTGCCTTAGCTCACACAGAGTGTTACGCGTTGGTCTTTCCTTGTTTCTTAAGAGAGCTATCTATTCTTATCAATCAAGGGCAGCAGAGTCTCGCTGTTTGCCGCAAGCCAGTCCTGCCTCTTATGATCCACAGTGCCGTAAACCCCTACGGCAGTTTTTTTATAAAGAGTTTCCTTAAGTTGATCCCACTTTTCATTTACTGTACAATTTTCTGGTGTATCAGTGAAAGCGTCTTCAAGTTGCTGTTGAAACTGAAAGCACTTTTCAGGATGGTGAGTGTTAATAATATTAATCCTGAGGCTAGATTTGTGTTTAACTGTGTATATTCTCTTTGGTCTCAGTCTAAACCTTGCAACAACCAAAGAATGATCCGTATCACAGTCAGCACTGTGGTAACTTCGAGTCAATGATATATGGTTCAGATGTTGTCTCCGTGTGATGATGAAGTCCAGCTGGTGCCAATGGCCGGATCTTCGATGTTTCCATCTTGGATCTTGGATGTTGCCATGTAGACAGAACGCGGTCTGCCAGGTAACCAGATATCCTCTAAATGCGGGCCGTCTCAGTTCACGGAAATTTCCGCCATTTCTAGTCTGGGAATGAAGGAGAGTTCCGGCCAGGAAATGCTCACGCCATTAGTCATGGCACTTCTGTCCTTCGGCGCGCGCGCGCACACACACACACAATCACACACACCCACGCACTTACACACACACACACACACACACACCTAGCCGCCTTGACAGACAATAGATATATTGTTCTCCCGTGTGTGTTCT
>JACEFZ010022521.1:460000-537500 GCA_014155875.1 Cepaea nemoralis | reverse complement strand
ACTTCACTATAGCGAGAGAAGAGATCCGGTGACAAAACTCACCCATGTCGTACTTCATCTGTTCATAATTGCCCTCTTCATGTTCCATACAGAGCATTAAATAATTTACAAACATGGTTCGTATATTTATGTCTGTGTGAGTATGTGACTCTCTCTCTCTCTCTCTCTCTCTCTCTCTCTCCCCCTCTCTCTCTCTCTCTCTCTATATATATATATATATATACATTGGCACCTTTCCGTCTTGACAGACGATAGTTTGGTACATTGTGCTTCAAAAAGGCTTAATAACTGTCATATGGCAATAACTACGATCCATGGCGGTGGCGAGTGTGGCTGGTAAGGCCAATTTTTGCTGCAAATGTTTGCCCACAGTAGGTGCATGTGAAAACATGGTCATTTTCACCATTTTGCACCATCTTACGTCTCTCACGCTCTGTGTGTTCTTTATCTGCAATCATTTTCTCCTTTGTCTTTATTCCATTTCTGATAGTTGCCCTCCATGCAACACGTTCAGCGGCGACATGCTCCCATTGTGCATTATCAATGCCTGTATCAATCATGTCCCGCTTACACACATCTTTGTATCGTAGTAGAGGCCGACCCTGAGATCTCCTACCCGTCTGTAATTCACCAAAAAAGATGTCCTTTGGTATTCTACCATCATCCATCCTCCTAACGTGTCCTATCCATCTAAGTCTACGAAGACTGAGCATGGAATACACCGTCACACAACCTGATCTTTCCAATACTTCAGTATTTGTAATTTTGTCTTGCCACTCAATACCAAGTATTCTTCGCAGACACCGCATATGAAAGCTGTTTAAACGTTTCTCTTGGCGTGAGTAAGTTGTCCAGGTTTCACTGCTATAAAGAAGAGTACTAAGGACACAGGCTTAGTAGACGAGGACTTTTGTTTTGGCAGTAAGCTTCCTGTTCTCCCAGACTCTTTTTGCTAACATGATATATATATATATATATATATATATATATATATATATATATATATATATATATATATATATATATATATATATATATATATATATATAATACAATGTATGTCTGTCTGTATGTATGTTATTTATGCGTTCGCGAACGGTCCATCCGATTTAAATGAAATTTTCTACACGTGTTCTTCTCATTCCCGTGCTGCCAACTGGCATAGTTTGTTAGTTTACAACAGTTATTTACGTAATAAAATTTAATTTTGTAATTACATTATAATTTATATATAGCGAGGGGACTTAACTTAAGAAAAGTTATATCAAGGGACATAACTTTTAATAGCATTGCTATATATGTAATTAAAATAATTGTTGCATATTTCTCAAATAGGTGGACCTTTTCTCTACAGTTATCTACAGGCATATGCGTTATAATATATAATGATAAAATCTTTAAGGCATTTTCAAAGTTTTCATAAAAATAATGCATCTATTTAAATAGTGAAAATTTTCTAACTCATCTTTTTATTTTTCTTCAACAGCACATTTAATTTTTTTTAAAACATTCTCATATGTATGGCGCGTTACACCCACGCTGGGTATTTATGATGCCCATGTTAAACATTGCCTCAACGAGTTACTTTTCATGCGTTTTTTCATGCATGTTGTTCTTTTGTTGTCAAAGAATTGCTTCATAAGAGATGTTGAATGAAAGAATGTATGAGAGGAAATAGAGAAGAAGGGCAGAATGTAGGACGGGTCTGCGTGCCCAATTCTTAACCCTTTGAAAATAAAAATTTTCGTTCGTTAAAAGTAATTTTTTGTGAGAGAAAGTTAGTTGCATATCCTTTGCAGTACTCTGCAGTCAACCAACCGCCCACCATTTATTGGCTGTTCGTGATATCTTGGTAAGTTTACTTTAGATAGATCTCTTCCAATCATATTTTCTACTATCAATCTATCTATTCTTCTATTCTATCTATATTTTTAACGGGAACGGGCCGAACATAGATAGATAGATAGATAGATAGATAGATAGATAGGTAGGTAGGTAGATAGATAGATAGATAGATAGATAGATAGATAGATAGATAGATAGATAGATAGATAGATAGATAGATAGATAGATAGATAGATAGATAGATAGATAGATAGATAGATAGATAGATAGATAGATAGATAGATAGATAGATAGAACGAAAGTCTTTATTTTCAAAGGGTTAAGAATTGGGCACGCAGGCCCGTCTGACATTCTGCCCTTCTTCTCTATTTCCTCTCATACATTCTTTCATTCAACATCACTTATGAAGCAAATTTTGACAACAAAAGAACAATAGCATTAAAACGCATGAAAAATAATCAATAACAAATGACTCACTGAGGCAGTGTTTAACATGGGCATTATAAATACCTAAGGAGGGTGTAACGTGCCATACATAAGGGAATGTTTTTTGGCTAGTTTTCGTTTGAGATAAGTTACCATTATTGTCTTTTTGTGTTATTTGTTTATGGGGGATGTAGTCTGTAATAAGGTAGTGTTCAAACAGGTTGCGAATGTATGTATAATGATTGGTGGTGTCTTTGATTTCTTGTGGAAGATTGTTCCACAACTGAGGGGCAGAGTATGCTAAGCTTGTTTTATATAAGTCTATCCTAGGTTTAGAGACATGAAGTATATTTAGTCGTTCGCTATGTCTAGCGTTATATTTAAACAATGGCCAAAGGTAGCTTGGAGCAATTTGAAATAGGAATTTGTGAATTAGTTTGGCCTTATTAAAAAGTAGGCGCTTGTGGAGTGGCAGTAAACCGAGACGTTTATGTAGGTTAGAATTGTCGGTAAGCTTTTCACCATTAATTAAATGCACTGCCCTTTTCTGGAGTGAATGTAGGCGTTTTGTTATTGATTTGGAGCATCCATCCCAGACTGTGGAGCAGCAATCAATATGTGTTTGTATATGGGAAGTATAGAATATCTTTCTTGTGTTTTCGTCAAGGAATTTTTTAATTTTGGCAAGTTGGTATACTTTTTTGGCTATTTGTTTAACTAAAGCATGAACATGTGAGTTAAAGGTTAGATTTTGATCTATGATAATACCCAGTGCCTTGTGCTCGGTGACACTTTCTACAGGCGTGCTGCCAATGTGCAGCTGAAGAGTTCTCTGCGAGTTTAGAGTGTGAAGTATTTGCCTGGTTCCTATTAACATAGACTTTGTTTTAGTAATGTTAATTTGCATGCGATTTGCATGACTCCAGTTAACTACACTATTTATTTCCTGTTGCAAGGATAATTCTAGCACATTACGATCAATAGCGTTTGTATATACTGTGCAGTCATCAGCAAATAGATCGCAGGACGACGACAGAGTTAAAGGAAGATCATTTATATAAATGGCAAATAACAGAGGGCCAAGTATAAACCCCTGAGGTACTCCAATATTAGTGGTAATGGCTTGAGATAAAGCTTTATTGTGTGATGCTACTACTTTCTTTATTAATGCCACTATAGCTAGAGAGAGAGACGGGTAGGCAGGCAGGCAGACAGGAGACAGGCAGACAGAAAGACAGACAGATAGATAAATAGATAGATAGATAGATAGATAGATATAAGATAGATAGATAGATAGATAGATAGATAGATAGATAGATAGATAGATAGATAGATAGATTAGATAGTTAGTTAGTTAGTTAGTCGACAGATCATCCTCGTTGCACATCGGACCATTCAGTCCATAAGTGCTCGGATCCCATTCTCAGCAAATCCCGCAGCGTGTAGTGGCTAACGACGCCAGTTCTGTGTTGGTTTATCAATCTTCTTTGGCTTCCTGCGTAGTGTTCTTGTTTGGCCACCCCTCTTTTAATTTGCTGCTCTCGCAGTCTGGCCATTGTTGTAGATTCACAGTCATCACTTGGTTCTTGCAAAAGTCTCACTTCTCGTAGAGCATTCAGAATGTCAGCCTGGTCCATGGCGCGTCCGCCCTCCACAGTAGCCTCACCTGCGAGCTTGTCAGCCCGCTCATTTCCTTGTACTCCCGCATGCCCTGGCACGAAGATGAAACTAATCTTTGCCAGCCGAGACCGCTTCAGAGGCAGCAACCATTCTCTTCGGATCGACCCCTCCTCTATCCTCTTGATCATGTTCATTGAGTCGCTAAGGAAACAAGCCCTAGTGAATGTCTGTGTCTCGAGCCATGTTATTGCTTTACTTACTGCCATGACTTCCATGGTCAGGCTACTTGTGGTTTCAGTGAAAGCACCAGAGTCCTCCTTCACAATTCTCCCTCCGGCCCGAGCTGTAAAGGCCCATGAGCTTCTCACATGTCGGACGACCGACCCATCTGTGTAGATGACCGCATCACTGTCTAGCGAATTCTCGAAAATCAACGCTTGTACTTCAGCCTCCACAGCAGCCGGATTTTCTTGTCTGCATTTTCTATCTAGTTGGATGCAAACTGAAAAGGATGTGCAGAAGTCTGTTGGCACTTGCACCCACTCCTCGCCAGGTTCTAAGTCCTCAAGTGAACACACCTGTTGAAGAATGTCTTCGGCTTGACCCATCCACGACCGTCCTCTTTTTAACCTGCTGCCCTTCACCTTCCTAATTTCACTATGCAGTAGATGTTGTGTGTATGCGTTAACTCTGAGGTAGGCGCGTGCCCTGCAAACTTGCATTCTCTCTTCAATGGTTGGAAAATCAAGAAGGTAGCGCATCGCCCTGCATGCTGTATCTCTTGTACATCCAAGAATAATGCGCATAGCTTCATTCTGTATCCTTTCCATCCTTTCTATCTGCTTATGGCTGACAGTCAGGATTGCCATTGCATACTCCAAAACAGACATGACCAGCCCCTCGTACAGAAGACATAGATGGCGCTGCTCACAGTTTGCTGCCGCCATCACCCGCATCGCTGCCAAACCCCGCTTGGCCTTTGTTATCACCTGGTCTATGTGCACATTATAAGCAAGGCTTCGATCAAACCGTATCCCCAGGTAATTCATTGCCTGCGTTCTTTCCACCGTCTCTGAACACAGCATTACAGTTGGTGTTGGATTGTTGACAATATGATTATTCAACGAGAACCAAGTCACTGTTGCCTTTGTTGGGTTGACCATTGCCCCAGCTTCATCACACCAAGTACTTATGCGATTGAGTTCGGTTTGTAGTTCCACAGCAACCTCCTCTCTATCCTTACCCTGACGATACACTAAAGTTATTTCCTGTTGCAAGGATAATTCTAGCACATTACGATCAATAGCGTTTGTATATACTGTGCAGTCATCAGCAAATAGATCGCAGGACGACGACAGATTTAAAGGAAGATCATTTAAATAAATGGTAAATAACAGAGGGCCAAGAATAGACCCCTGAGGTACTCCAATATATAGTGTAGTTAACTGGAGTCATGCAAATCGCATGCAAATTAAGTGAGTGAATTTTCAGCAGCGTGTGTGGTTCTCAGCAGTCTGTGTTTACGTTTTTTCAACATGGCGGAACAACGTGTGTTTTCCGAGGGGCCAGCAGTCAACATAACGAAGCGGCGTGGTAGCCGCGCAGGGAAAAAGAAGCAAGGTAAGCGCGGTGGTTTGAGACGTTTTAGACTTAAGTGTCACCGTCTTGGACTCAGGAACATCCGTATTCTATATCGGAACTGTGCCAGTGTAAAACAACGGGACTCTATTTTAGAAACCCTAGTTTACAGGAACGACATTGTAGCACTCCAGGAGACGAGACTGGGCGATCAGCTACTCCGAATTGCCGGCTTCAAATGTTTCTACAACAGACGACATCTGGGAACGGCGATTCTCGTTCGCGACAGCATGGTGGCGTCAGAGCTAGACATGTCCAGTTGGGACAGTGACGATATACAAATACAGGCGTTGAGAGTTCATTCCAGTATACCATTCGTGTTTGGTTAATGTTTATGCCCGCAATGCGAGTGTGGACGCCCAGAAGTGGCAGTGCTTAAGTGGCATATTAGGCCATGAGAGAAATGTTATTTTCTGTGGTGACTTCAACGCTAAAGGCAGATCATGGGGAAACACTTCCTCCAATACACAAGGGGAGGAGCTCGAGACTGCACTGGAAACCATCGACCTGGTGTGTATCAACAGTGGCTGTGTCACCAGGACAGCAAGCCGTCCAGGCGATGAGGACAGTGCTATTGATCTGGCGCTAGTTTCACCTTCACTCACTACAGTGTGTAGATGGGGTGTCCTAGGACACCATGGCAGCGACCACCACCCTTGCAGCATATTGGTGGAGAAAGGCAGAACCAGGCAGCACAAGCTAAAGGTAAAGACGTTCCAGTATGACAGTACAGGGCAAGATGTGGTGAGTAAAATAAGACGTGACAAGCGCAGAACGTTTCAGGGCAGGAAAAAAAGCTGGGAGCAGCCACCGTGGTGGAGTTTCGAGGTGGAGAAGGCTTGGGTGGATAAGCGTAGTGCTGTAAGGAGATGGCAAAATGCCAAGAAGAACAGAGCTGGTCATCCTAGTCCCTGCTTGCACTTAGAAAGAGAGATGCACACAAAAGTAAGCTATTTCAAAAAACTGGTCAAGGTGGTTAAAAGCGAAAAATGGGCAGAGGTGTGTCAAAGAGTAAGCACAGACAAGTCACTGAAATTGTTCTGGCGACTACATAAAAGCATGAGTGGTGTAGTCAAGAATAAGAGCATTTCTGACTTCCAAGGTGCTGACCTCATCTGGCAGAGGACTGACGAGGACAAGGGCAAAGCCCTCTTTGAACGCTACCTTGAGCAGAGCAACCAGACAGACATGGGAGGCCGGAATCTGGCCAAGGAGGTCACCTCAGACAGATGCAAGGCCCATAACACTTCGGATGAAGACACAGTGACAGTGAAAGAAATCAAGGCTGTGCTTCGACGATCAAAAAACAGTGCTCCAAGTCCTGATGGCATAAGATACGACGACATAAATAGGTGTACCGACAATGAGCTAGAGAAACTAGCAGACATGTACAACAACAGTATAGGGAGTGCTAGCATCAAGGAGGAATTATTACACAGCTATCTGATTCCCTTGCCGAAGCCTGACAAAGACCACAAAAAAATTCAGGGATATCGAATTATAACCATGCAGAATACAATAGGCAAGCTGCTGGAGAAGGTAATTGCCAGGAAAATATCAAGCCAACTAGAGAGGCAAGGTGTTTTCCCACCTACCCTGGGTGGGTACCGTCCAAAAAGAGAAACCTGGACCAATGCAGCAGTCTTTGCCCATGATGTCTATGAAGGTTTCCACTCAGGCACTGAAACCGTTGCTGCAGCGATTGATCTTGAGGACGCATACAACAGAGTACCACTGGATTTTTTAATGTTTCAGCTTCTTGAACTAAACGTAAGTCCATTCCTCCTTAGTTGGATCGCTGCAGCCCTCTTCCAACGGAAAGTAGTTTTTAGATGTGGCAGTTGGACTTCGGAACCAACAACAATATATCCTGGCCTACCACAGGGATCACCATTATCTCCGGTACTGTTCAACGCCTACACAGTGAGAATCACCAGTGAGCAGATCACTGGACCTGGCAGGACATTGTCATATGCCGATGATGTTTTAGATAGATAGATAGATAGATAGATAGATAGATAGATAGATAGTTAGATAGATAGATAGATAGATAGATAGATAGATAGATAGATAGATAGATAGATAGATAGATAGATAGATAGATAGATAGATAGATAGATAGATAGATAGATAGATAGATAGATAGATAGATAGATAGATAGATAGATCCCCGCCAGGAACTGGGCAAAGCCGGGCCGGGTCAGCTAGTGTATATATATATATATATATATATATATATATACTAGCTGACCCGGCCCGGCTTCGACCAGACTCTGGTGGGGAGCATCTCATTTAATTCATATAAGAAGTCATATAAGTTCTCGTTCCCGTTACCGACTATCTGTCTTTCTGTCTGTCTGTCTGTCTATCTGTCTGTCTGTCTGTCTGACCCGGCCCGTCTTCGCCCAGACCCTGATGGGGAGCATCTCATTTAATTCATATAAGTAGTCATATAAGTTCCCGTTCCGACTATCTATCTGTCTGTCTGTCTGACCCGGCCCGGCATCGCGCAACTCCTGGTGGGGAGCATCTCATTTAATTCATATAAGTAGTCATATAAGTTCCCGTTCCCGACTGTCTGTCTGTCTGTCTGTCTGTCTGTCTGTCTGTCTATCTGTCTGTCTGACCCGGCCCAGCCCATGGTGGAGAGCATCTCATTTAAATTATATAAGTAGTCATATAAGATCCCGTTCCCGACTATCTGTCTGACTGTCTGTCTGTCTTGGGTAAATGTAGGAGGGAGGAGGAAGAGGGAGGTGGAGGAGGGAAGAGGAGGGAGGAGACAGGAGGAGTAGGGAGGAATAGGAGGGAGGAGGAGGAGGGAGGAGTAGGGTGGAGGAGGAGGCGAGGAGGAAGAGGGAGAAGGAGGGAGAAGGAGGGAGGAGGAGAACGCAGGAGGAGAAGGGAGCAGGAGGAGGAGAGGGAGGAGGAGGGAGAGGGAGGAGGAGGAGAGAGTAGGAGGAGGGAGAAGGAAGAGGGAGGAGGAGGAGGGAAGAGGAGGAGGGGAGGAGGAGGAATGTGAAGGGAGGAGGAGGGAGGAGGTAGAGGGAGGAGGAGGAGAGAGAGGAGGAGGGAGGAGGAGGAAGAGGGAGGAGGAGGAATGTGAAGGGAGGAGGGGGGAGGAGGTAGAGGGAGGAGGAGGAGGTAGAGGGAGGAGGAGGAGGAGGAGAGCGAGGAGGAGGAAGAGGGAGGAGGAGGAATGTGAAGGGAGGAGGAGGGAGGAGGTAGAGGGAGGAGGAGGAGTGAGGAGGAGGAGAGGGAAGAGGAGGAAGGGGGAGGAGGGAGGAAGAAGGAGGAGGAGGGAGAAGGGGGGATGAGGAGGAGGAGGGAGTAGGAGGAATGTTAAGGGAGGAGGAGGTAGAGGGAGGAGGAGGAGGGAGGAGGAGAAGGGAGGAGGAGGAGGAATGTGAAGGGAGGAGGAGGGAGGAGGTAGAGGGAGGAGGAGGGAGGAGGAGGAAGGAGGAGAGGGGAGGAGGGAGGAAGAAGGAGAAGGAGGGATAGGGAGGAGGGGGAGGGAAAGAGGAAGAGGGTAGGAGGAAGAGTGGAGGTAGAGGGAGGAGGAGGAGGGAGGAAAACAGAGGAGGGAGGAGGAGAGAGGAGGAGGAGGGAGGAGATAGGAGGAGGAGGAAGAGGGAGGAGGAGGAAGAAGGAAGAGGGAGGAGGATGGAGGAGGGAGGAGGAGGAAGAGGAAGGAGGAGGAAGAGGGAGGAGGGGAAGAGGAAGAGGGTAGGAGGTGGAGGAGGGGAGAGGAGGAGAAGAAGGGAGAAGGAGGGAGGAGGAGAAGGAGGGGAGGAGGCAGAGGGAGAAGAAGGAAGGAGGAGGGAGAATGAGGAGGGGAGGAAGGAAAGGGAGGTGGAAGAGGAGGAGGGCGGAGGAAAGAGGTAGGGGAGGAGGAGGAGGAAGGAAAGGGAGGAGGAAGAGGAGGAGAAGGGAGGAGGAGGGTGGAGGGAGGAGGAGGAGGGAGGAGGGAGAAGAAGGGAGGAGGGAGGATGATGAGGGAGAAGGAGGCAGGAGGAAGAGGAGGGATGAGGAGGGAGAGGGAGTAGGAGGGAAGATGAGGGAGGAGGCGGAGGGAGTAGGAGGGAGGAGGATGGAGGAGGAGGGGAGAGGAAGAGGGAGAAGGAAGAGGGAGAAGGAGGAGGGAGGAGGGAGAGGGATGAGAGGGAGGAGGAAGAGGAGAAGGGTGGAGGGAGGAGGTAGAGGGAGGAGAAGAGAGGAGGAGAGAGTTCGCCATTCCGAATTCATACTCGTCTAGTTCTTCCCTTCTACACGACTGTAGATAACTTCCTTACACATAAAAAGATGAATTGTTATTGATATTGCCGTGGCATGGAGGAATATCAGCAGCAGAGTTGATCCAAAAAACCAAAGACTGAGATCTACGGAGAGCCATGAACGCCTAAGCCAGCCGGCACGGCACTTGATGATGATGATTGCCGTGTGACGATTCTGTGTAGTCACGTCATTTTCTTCCCTTTCCCTAGCGTTTTGGTTCGGGGATTCTTTCATCATCATCATCATATATTTACGTACGTATTTTGGGAGGGGGAGGAGGGAGAGGAGGAAGAAGAAAAAAAAACTATGACAGTTGACAGCTCTGGAATGAAAGGAAGGCGTGTAGAAAATTTCATCTCAATCGAATGGGCCGTTCACGAACAAATAAAGGACATAGGCCTACATATATACATATATACATACATATTTACATACATACACTTTGTTTTATAAATATATATATATATATAATTAAAAGAGGTGTGACCAAACAAGAACACTACACATGAAGCCAAAGAAGATTGGTAAACCAACACAGAACTGGTGTCGTTAGCCGCTACACGCTGCGGGATGTACTGAGGAGGGGATCCGAGCACTTATGGAACTGAATGGTTCGATGTACAATGAGGATAATCTGTCGACTAACATATGTGTGTGTGTGTGTGTTGTGTGTGTGTGTGTGTGTGTGTGTGTGTGTGTGTGTGTGTGTGTGTGAGTGTGTGTGAGTGTTACCTAATAACCATTACATACAAAGGATGTTTGTAAAGTCTCACTACATTTTGTATGTAGAACATATGTTTGTTGGAGAGTATGTTTTCTGTCTTGCAAACATTCAAAGAGTAGTGCGGCTTTACAAACAACCTCTAGATTTCGTTTATTAGCACGATATGACGTAATGAGCAGTCTACATTTTATTTGTCGAGCTCACTGGAAGGTACTGAGGTCAATCGATGAACTTGCAGGCCTGATGCCCATCTTATGAGTGTTGTTTCAAGCGTGAGGTCTAGGGCCGAATTGGGTAATTGATGGGTGGACATGTTTGCTGATCAAGCAGCTAGTTCTTTCATCATGGGAACTGCAGTCTTTGAATTCTTTGCTTGGTGATAATAAAAATAAACATTTATCTATATGATTATCTGTCCGTCTCATTATCGAACTGTCCGTCCTTACGTCTGTCTGTTTGTGTTTGTGCCTGTCTGCTAACTATACACCTACATTCTTAAATGTGTGTCTTTCTGTCTGTCTGTCTGTCCAGCTATATAACCAGCTGCCTGCCTGCCTGCCTGCCTACCTACCTACCTACTTCCCTCCGTACCGACCTCCCTACCTACCTACCGACCTACTTACCGATTGACCTCCGAACTGACCGACCGATCGACCTACCTACCTATCATAGTGGGCTGCGTGGTCTTGGGGTATGATGTCCGCCTCGAGTGCTGGAGGTCCCGGGTTCAAGCCCCGGTGAGGACCGGGATTTTTTCACGTGGAATTTTAGTAAAAATTTCCTCTGGTCTCTGGGTAGTGAGATCGGACGCCCGTGTGTATTGTTGCGCACGTAAAAAATCCCTTGGCAGTTGGAAATCGAAAAAGAGTCGCCTAACGGCGCTGCCCGGGCAAAATTTCGAGTTAAAAATCTACCCAAAGTATTACAGGATCCTCGCCAGTGCTACGGAGTTCGTACACTGAGCTGAGTTTCTCCAGACTCGGGTTTGAGTTAGGAGGAGAACGGAGCACTTATGGATTACACCCGTGCGCCGTGATGTTGATCCTTCGACTAAACTAAACTAAACTATATATATATATATTCTTCTTCTTCTTCTTCAGCGTTCCGAGCCATTGAGGTTCTTTGCTGCAGATACAATCCGTCTCCATTCGTCTCTCTGGTGGACCTTCTCTTGCCAGTCGTTGATTCCAAGTGTTTGTAGGTCTGTATATGTATTATCTCTCCACCGCCTTCTTGGTCTACCTCGGGGTCTACGGTCATTTATTTCCTGAGTGTAAGCGAGTTTTGTTTCCCTATTATCTTCCATTCTTTCTATATGCCCCAGCCATTGTAGTTTATTAGCCTTCATGATACCAGTGATTAGCGGGGACTTAAACAGATCATAAATGTCTTTGTTACTTCTTCTTTTCCACTCTCCACTTTGTGTATTCCTAATGGGTCCAAAGATGCGTCTTAAAATTTTATATATATATATATATATATATATATATATATATATATATATATATATATATATATATATATATATATATATATAAGTCAGGTCTTAGTCAGATATGACTGAGCTACCGTATGACAGTAGACGGTACTACCTGCTTTCTGTCAGCGCCGAATGTTCGGCGGCGCTTACCAAACGCGACACCCCACATTGTGCCTACGGCTTCGGGCGGAAGAGCGCAATTGGGAGGGTACAAGCCTTATCCTGGTGCGAGGAAATGCAACCCAAAGACAAAATAAGTCATGGCAGGGCAGACCAGGCCCTAAGCCTTGGTTGGCAGCTGGTCTAGGATCGAAGCTCCGACAGGCGGACAGTTAGAGCATTGCTTTGCTGATCTGGCAGCTTCTGCAGCTTGTCTTGTTCCAGATGTATAGGTGTTAACTTTCCTCTGGAGTGAACTAGGCAGGCCGAGAGAGGGATCATGCTGCATGGGCAACACATGGTTTTTTTTATTTTAGCCCAGGCTTTGTGCTATGGAGAGGAACTCCATCCCTGGTCTTAACCGGTCTCGGAACCAAAGCGAGAAGCAACTGTTACCCCGCTATGGGTCGTAGTTATTAAGCCTTTTTGAAGCACAATGTACCAAACTATCGTCTGTCAAGACGGAAAGGTGCCAATGATATATATATATATATATATATATATATATATATATATATATATATATATATATATATATATATATATATATATATATATATATATAGTCTGTTTATCTCTCTCTCGCTCTCTCTCGCTCTCGCTTTCTCTCTCTCTCTCTCTCTCTCTCTCTCTCTCTCTTCTCTTCATATCTCAGCATCATCATCATCATCATCATCATCATCATCATCATCATAATGATCATCATAATTATCACCACCAGCATCAGCATCAACATCGTCATCATCATCTTCCATATATTGCATTTCAGTTTTTCATTGCCACACTTTACCACAGCCGTCTAGCAGCGAACGTAGCAGACAAGGGAGAATGAAACAATCTATAGAAGATGACAGATAAGACATGGAAGGTGAAAGATAAGACATGGAAGATGACAGATAATACATATAAGGTGACAGATAATACATATAAGGTGACAGATAATACATATAAGGTGACAGATAATACATATAAGGTGACAGATAATACATATAAGGTGACAGATAAGACATGGAAGGTGACAGATAATACATATAAGGTGACAGATAATACATATAAGGTGACAGATAATACATATAAGGTGACAGATAATACATATAAGGTGACAGATAATACATATAAGGTGACAGATAAGACATGGGAGGTGACAGACAAGACATTCACAAAGTAGATCAGCATGGGAGACTAACTACCAGTTTTTGCGATACACATCTGCGTTCGATAAGTGCTTGTCACTGGATTGGGCCATACTTACTGACAGAACTACATGCGACTCTGTATAACTATATACGCTATGAAGCTTTCCGAAACAACTACATGTGATTCTGTATAACTATATCCGTTATGAAGCTCTCCGAAAGAACTACATGTAATTCTGTATAACTATATCCGTTATGAAGATTTCCGAAAGAACTACATGTGAATCTGTATAACTATATCCATTATGAAGCTCTCCGAAAGAACTAAATGTGATTCTGTATAACTATATCGTTATGAAGCTCTCCGAAAGAACTACATGTGATTCTGTATAACTATATCCGTTATGAAGCTTTCCGAAAGAACTACATGTGATTCTGTATAACTATATCCGTTATGAAGCTTTCCGAAAGAACTACATGTGATTCTGTATAACTATATCCGCTATGAAGCTTCCCGAAAGAACTACGTGTGATTCTGAATAACTATATCAGTTGTGAAAATCTTCAAAAGAACTACATGTGATTCTGTATAACTATATCCGCTATGAAGCTTCCCGAAAGAACTACGTGTGATTCTGAATAACTATATCAGTTGTTAAAATCTTCAAAAGAACTACATGTGATTCTGTATAACTGTATCAGTTATGAAATCGAAATTCACCTATCTTGGCAGCACTGTGTCACAAGCTGCCACAATTGATGACGAAGTGAATGCAAGAATCTCCAAGGCCAGTGCGGCCTTTGGCAGACTGTACAAGAATGTATGGGACAGAACTGGAATAAGCCTGCAAACAAAGCTAAACGTCTACAAAGCAGTTGTATTATCCACACTGCTATATGCTTGTGAAACCTGGACTGTTTATCAGCGACACGCTAGGAAATTAAACCACTTCCACACAGTCTGCCTAAGGAAGCTACTGAAGATTAAATGGCAAGACAAGATTCCAGACACTGAAGTCCTAGAAAGAGCATCCATGCCCAGTATCCACACCATACTGACGAATAATCAGATTCGCTGGGTTGGTCACTTGACTCGCATGCCAGATCACAGGCTCCCTAAACGAATTTTTTACAGCGAACTGCGTTGTGGTAAACGCTCCCAAGGTGGCCAGAGGAAACTGCTTTAAAGACTACTCTGAAAATCTCAATGAATGCTTTGGAATTCATCATGACACCTGGGAGGCTGCAGCCAGAGACCGAAATTCGTGGCGTGCATCATTACGCAAGGGTGCAGTCATATGTGAGGCAACCAGGACTGCAAGAGCTGTGAAGAAAAGGCAGGACAGAAAAACCACTGCAGGAAATCCTCCTCCAGAAACGTCAAGCATTCTTTGCCCACATTGTCAAAGAACATTTCGAGCCAAAATAGGCCTTATCAACCATCTTAGAACCCACGGCTCCATACCTTCAACCCCACTTGATGAAATGAATGGTCATCATCATTCTTGATGGACAAACAACATTAGTTATGAAGCTCTTCGAAAAAACTACACGTGATTCTGTATAACTATATCCGTTATGCGGCTTTCCGAAAGAACTACATGTAATTCTGTATAACTCTATACGTTATGAGGCTCTCTGACAGACTAACAAATCATTCCCTAAATATTCAAGCGAACATTGCTCACTGCCAGAACTACATGTTATTCCCAATATTTTGATGGGGGAATAGCTAACTTAAAGGACTCAACGTTATTTCCTTATATTTTGATGGGGACACCGTTCAAAGACAGAATATTTTATTCCCTATATCTTTATGTGGACACCAGTCAAAGATAGAATATGTTATTCCCTATATCTCGATAAGGATACCGCTCATAGACAGAATATGTTATTCCCTATATCTTGAGATGACACCGTCCACAGACAGAATATGTTATTCTCTATATCTTGATGGGGACACCGTTCAAAGAAATAATATAGTATTCCCTATGTCTTGATGAGGACATCGTCCACAGACAGAATACGTTATTCCCTATGTCTTGATGAGGACATCGTCCACAGACAGAATACGTTATTCCCTATATCTTGATGGTGACAGCGTTCATAGACAGAACTATACGTCATTCCCTTTTATCAGGCGGGGATAGCATGTGCTTCTGAAGCCTAGCTGTCGCCATTTTGAAAAACTGCTGAGGGAGAGTACTAGAGCTATCCCAATATTAAAGTCACAAATGTGTGGCTGCATTTGTCAGGTTGTAACCCTACCCCTAAGGGGCTTTGATAGGTAGGTTACACTTCGACATTCCCGCCCTGTCCTGACCCCAACACAAGTATCCCTCTACTGAACCCCCACCGATTCGGGACTCCACCTGTCGTTCCCTTCCCACCTATGGACATCTACCCATAGGGGGCTCCTCCCGGACGACAAACATAAACTTAAGTAAGGACATGTCAACATAAATGCAAGGTTTAAAGTCGCTTAAAAGTCGACAGGGTCGACTTCATTGCACCGGGTTTTATCCAATATGGCTTGGTCTCTTTCCGCAACGCGGAAAGCGTCACACCAAGCACGAACTCAGTAGCTCTAGCGACGACCCACAGGAGTCTCGGAAAAAATTTCACTCGTGAACCGAAGGACATGGCCCGGAATCGAACCCACAACCTTCGGAGCCCAAGTCAAACGACTTGATCACTTTGAAGAGGAGAGTAGAATGTAGGTTTATTTACAGCTAAGACATCCGAGTAAAGAAGAATCATCAAAGTCCCAGACGTCATCACTAGACATGGTAGAATGGTAGGCGTGTATGTCGGGTCTTATCCTTTTGCTCACCCGGATTCGATCCGCCGTGGTAGTGGATGAAACTTCAAGACTTCTCCACGGATTCTGATGACTATTGGATGCAAGGAGCCATCTCGATAATGGAGAACACACTGTCGATAATCACACTAGGTTGCAAGGTAATGTCACCCAGTGACGAATCCTACCCACTCTAGATTATCAGTGATAAGTTGTCAGCGAAACCCAATAACCTGAGGCGTTCCCATCGCTAATGTAGAAACGATGTCCCACGTTGGAGCTGGTAGCTCAACGCACATCTCGAGTGTTTGACTGCCCCCCCCCCCCCACTGGGTCGGCATCATCCTCATACACTTCTTTGTTTTCATCATCATGCACTCCATCGTTGTCATATCAGATAAGTCAATAGAATTAACAACTAGAGTCGTGTTAGATTGGCAGTGTCGATCCAGGTGTCGATTGTAGCCTGGAGATCTGAGGTTTCAGTCAGATGAGTGACTGCATCTTGAAGATTTGAGGTATCTGTCAGATTAGTGATGGTAGCCTGAAGTACTAAGGTTTAAGTCAGCTTAGTGACTGTATCTTGAAGATCTGAGGTCTCTGTCAGATTAGTGACTGTACGTATTGTTCATTCTCATGAGTCATTCGAGTTAACGACTGTAGTCTGAAGATCTAACAAATCAGGCAAATTATTGACTGTCAGATTAACCACTGTAGTCTGACCCTTTTGACCCCAACTGGGTGTGCTTCAGAAGAATACAGGTCATGGTGAGCGTTCATAAAATAATCAATTCATACGCTAGAGTAGTAGACCCACAGCGAAGTCAGTAAGTCTAGATGCTGTGTACTGTCTAACCTCACCTTGGGTAACTCAAGTGTCTTTTGTGTAGGGGCAAGTACGTACCAGAATAGCGTAGTATCGTGTGCTCCGTATCCGGTTGAAACGGAATTGGTGGACTACCAGTTCGCTGACTTCGCGTCTCACAGAAGCGGTCTACTGGAGCGAGCCAACGCCATTATTTTCATCTTCTTCTGCACAGGTTGCCTACTACCTGAAAAGCAAACCCTGTAAGGAGAATAGTCGGTGAGAGCACTCGGAAATAACTCGGACACACATGACACTCACTCTATACACATGTCTTCAGTAGTTAAACCATTATAACTGGTTAAATGATCATTTCCTCTTAAGAGGTGATAAAGCATGAGTGCGTTTCCGTTGTCAAAAAGCTCGTCTTAGGAGCATGTTCCAGGAAGTATCCGTCCCGATCCCTCTGTCATCTAATCCTGTTTCTGCCTGCTATCCCTCTCTCTTGCTCGTTTGTTCACAATGTACCACTTGGCTATAATACACCACTGAAAAAGATTTCTCTCACTGTTAATTGTCCATCTGGACAATTGCCTTCCCTCTGCATCATCATAATCAGCAATCATCATAATGCCTCATAATTAGTTCATTCAATTAATATAACAATTAAGTAATTAATAAATCAAACTATAACTCCTGCTCTGGGATTTCCTTCCCAGATCATAGCGAAGCCCTCTTTGAAACCTCTCCTAAACCGAGGACAAAGAGCATTTATATTAGTACATGTTATACCACATGTAGATGGTTTACATCCATCCCCGTTTCCCATACCCCGCTGCCCAGGCGTGATCAAGAGTGAACAGTTCCACTGGCCTATTAGGACCCGACTTCCATTTAGACTGCATCCCACACCCCTCCTCTAATTCCCGTCGTCTCTCGAGGTATCGAAGAAATCATCCCTCTCAGCACTCTAACCCTAGTATATGTGTGTCCATACACAAGTAGGATCAAGTATAGGTTTCCCCAGACCATGAGGATCAAGTAGAGTAAAGAGTGGCGCACAAGATCGAACGGTCACTTCGAATACACGACGCAAAAGCACACGCCATCCCACCCGGACTTGCGCTGTACAATCGCACGTCGTCCCATCCGAAATTGCGAGGAATATTCACAACACATCCTCACATGAAAGAAATCACCACTAAACAGATCACTAAACAATCATTAACACATTCCTCTAGAATATGACGTCACTGTTCCTAAGAAATCAGGAACCACAACATTCACCAAGAATACTGTAGCACCACGATCACATTTCCCTAAGGTAGTACTCTATTCACTGGAACAAACCACTGTAATCTAGCTAATTGATTACAAATCACAGGAACACATTTCATACCATACTTAAGCTTGCCTTGTTGACTGGCATGCCACTAGGACTAGAATTCATTACTATTATATCAACAATACTGCGCTACCAAATAAATACACATTCGTAATAAGTTAAAGAATATATCACTTTAACTACACGTGCCGATAGTAACAGACTTTACGGCATTTCTATTTTAACACAGCACCACAGAACCTAATGTTTACATTTAGAAATTACCACACAAAATTACACGTGGCCAGCGTCCGAAATCTACGCACGATATTGATCGATCAACCTCATTAATATTCATTAGTTGTCGCACGGACACCGCAGTTAATCGCATAATATTAATTAATAAGACACGTAAATAAATAATCAGGATTGTTACCTAAATGTAAGACCATTGACTGAATTTCCCCATAAGCATGCCGGAACTGGACAGCGCCATAAGACAACGAGGGCGCTTGAAATTCAACGTCCTGCTCGGCCAGAGGATTGCTCTGCGACTGAGACCCAAACGGTTCACTTCCGAATTTGTGTAGAACTCTCCACACACTCAATTCTTGCTTGTTCGGTGTAACTTCACGGTCTCCGTGAACCATGAGTTCAATCCACATGCAAATCATTCTAGTTCACTCTAAGGTTGCCCAGTGCGAAATACAAACCTCAAAATATCCCTTAAGTGGACAATCCAGAACATTCTCGACTCAGTATTGTAAACGGCTTCCCCCAAGTTATAATATTAACTCACGACCTAGTTACGCTGCTAATCTCCCTTTCGGGGAATTCCCTACTGTAAGGACAGCCGTATTAGCCCATTTCGTGACACAGGTTTTACAGTACATCATGCCACTGAGAAGTTTTACAGTACGTAATGTCATTGAGCAGTTTTACAGTACATCATGCCACTGAGAAGTTTTACAGTACGTAATGTCACTGAGAAGTTTTACAGTACATCATGCCACTGAGAAGTTTTACAGTACGTAATGTCACTGAGCAGTTTTACAGTACATCATGCAACTGAGATGTTTTACAGTACGCAATGTCATTAAGCAGTTTTAAAGTACATCATGCCACTGAGAAGTTTTACAGTACGTAATGTCACTGAGATGTTTTACAGTACATCTAGCCACTGATAAGTTTTACAGTACGTAATGTCACTGAGAAGTTTTACAGTACGTAATGTCACTGAGAAGTTTTACAGTACGTAATGTTACTGAGAAGTTTTACAGTACATCATGCCACTGAGAAGTTTTACAATACGTAATGTCACTGAGCAGTTTTACAGTACGTAATGTTACTGAGAAGTTTTACAGTACATCATGCCACTGAGAAGTTTTACAGAACGTAATGTCACTGAGAAGTTTTACAGTACTTAATGTCATTGAGAAGTTTTACAGTACGTAATGTCACTAGAAGTTTACAGTACGTAATGTCACTGAGAAGTTTTACATTACGCAATGTCATTAAGCAGTTTTAAAGTACATCATGCCACTGAGAAGTTTTACAGTATGCAATGTCACTGAGACGTTTTACAGTACATCATGCCACTGAGAAGTTTTACAGTACGTAATGTCATTGAGCAGTTTTACAGTACATCATGCCACTGAGAAGTTTTACAGTACGCAATGTGATTAAGCAGTTTTAAAGTACATGCCTCTGAGAAGTTTTACATTACGCAATGTCATTGAGCAGTTTTACAGTACATCATGCCACTTAGAAGTTTTTCTGTACGCAATGTCATTAAGCAGTTTTAAAGTACATGCCACTGAGAAGTTTTACAGCACATCATGTCACTGAGATGTTTTACAGTACGCAGTGTCACTGAGATGTTTTACAGTACGCAATGTAACTGACAAGTTTTACAGTACATCATGCCACTGACAAGTTTTACAGTACTCAATGTGATTAAGCAGTTTTAAAGTACATGCCACTGAGAAGTTTTTCTGTACGAAAGCCATTAAGCAGTTTTACAGTACATGCCACTGAGAAGTTTTACAGTACGCAATGTCACTGAGACGTTTTACAGTACGCAATGTCACTGAGACGTTTTACAGTACGTAATGTTACTGAGACGTTTTACAGTACGTAATGTTACTGAGCAGTTTTTCTGACATCGGTGGTGATTGGAGCCAGCCGGGCTGTTTCATTCTGATTAGATACATTCAATCATATCTGCAATAATCGCTGGATGCAGTTTTTGATGAAAACGATCTGTCCAATTAATCTGATGATTACAAAAAAATGATGACCTGTGTCTTGTGAAGAGTTGATTGGCATTAATTTGACATTTGAACGATGATTGGCCAGAAGACAGGTTGCCCAGAATGAAACAGAGAATAGAGGTTGTTGTAGATGAGTATCCGAAAGAGAATGATACAGTGTGTCGGTGTTGTCGAAGAGGAGTTTTCCGAGAGAGATTGATACACAGAGTGGAGGTTGTCTTAGTGAAGTGTCTGTGACAGCATCATAGCCTGAGTTTAAGAAGACCTCAGAAGGGGAGAGGGACAGGTGAAGATCTCAGAGAGAGGTAGAAAGTGGGAGTCACAGTGACGTAGTGACTAGACACTCGTCTGCCGTCCCACTGACCATGGGTTCAAGTCCACACCGGGACGGGTTTTTAACTTGACCTAGGCTCCCAGTCTGGGGAAGTAACCCGACCCATCGACAGCTGACCGCTCTAGACAACATGGCTCTACCGCTATGTGCTCAGTGTGCCTTAAGGCGTGGACAAGATTTATTTACTTACTTCTTCTTCTTCACCTGCATAGTCTGCCCACCTACCTACCTGCATGCCTGCCTGTCTGTCTGTCTACCTACCTGCCTGTCTGTCTGTCTACCTACCTGCCTGCCTGCCTACCTATCTGTCTGCCTGTTTGCCTACCTGACTGCCTGCCTTCTACCTGCCTGCCTGCCAGCCTACCTACCTACAATGCCTGTCTGACTACCCATCTACCTACCTACCTGCCTGCATGCCTGCCTACCTACCTATCAACCCATTTGCCTGCCTGCCTACCTAGGTGCCTCTCTACCTACCTACCTGCATGCCTGCCTATCAACCTACCTACCCGCTTGCCTGCATGCCTACCTACCTACCTACCTACCTACCTACCAACTCACTTGCCAGTCTACCTACCTACCTGCCTGTCTGTCTACCTACCTATCTACCTACCTACCTACCTACCTACCTACCTAACTGCATACCTACCTGCCTGCTGTCTGTCTGCCTGAATGCCTGCCTGCCTACCTACCTACCTACCTACTTACCTATCTACCTACATACCTGACTGTCTGTCTGCATATCTAACTACCTACCACTCTGCCTACCTACCTGCCCGCAAATATACCTACCTACTTACCTAACTGCTTACCTACTCGGCTACTTACCTGTTTATCTTCCTGCCTACCTTTCTGTCTTACTTCCTTCTACCTGTATGCCTACCTGTATGCCTACCTTCTTGTCTACCTTCCTGCTTACTTTCCTACCTACTTTCCTGCCTGCCTTCCTGCGTACTTTCCTGTCTACTTTCCTGCGTACTTTCCTGTCTACCTTCCTGTCTAACTTCCTGCTACCTGTATGTCTACCTGTATGCCTACCTTCCTACCTACCTTCCTGCCTACCTTCCTGCCTACCTTCCTGCTTAATTTCCTGCCTACTTTCCTACCTACTTTCCTGCCTTCCTTCCTGCGTACTTTCCTGTCTACTTTCCTGCGTACTTTCCTGCCTACCTTCCTGTTTTACTTCCTGTCTACGTTCCTGCCTAACTTCCTTTCTAACTTCCTGCCCACCGTTCTGCCTATTTCCCTGCCAATTTGTGTTTGTCTGGGAGTCTCCATGGCGAAGTTGCCAAGCCGTCTGCCTCGCGCTCCGAAGGTTGTGGGTTAGATTCCGGGCTACGTCTTTCGGTTCATGAGTGCATTTTTTCGTAGACTCCTGGGGGTAGTCGCTGGAGATACAGAGTTCGAGCTTTGTGCGATGCTTTCTGCAGGTCGCCCTGCGAAAAGAGACCAAGCCATGTGGGATAAACCCGGGGCAATGAAGTCGATCCTCTCGAATTTTCAGAATTTTCCTTTTATTAAATATTTTCCTGCCTATCTTCCTGTCTGCCTACCTCCCTGTCCTCCTGCCTTTCTTCCCTTTTCCATTGCCCAAAGAAAAGTTGTAATTAGGGCACATCCCAGCCTCAGATTAATAACCCTGTGACCGAACTGGTCACATTTCGAGTATCAGTCTGAAAAGGCTTGTCGTCACAGAAATGATGATGATGAACAGTGTACACTTTAAGACTTCAGTATAAAGACATCCAAAGACAGCAGTTGTCTACTAAAGCTTGATGACATCTCCATAGAGCTTCTCCTTACATGGAACGGGTGTTGGCCACAAGAATTTTCTTTGTTCTCCATATGTTGGGTATTCCTACAACAAATGTTTCACATATATGTTACACATACAACACCCGCTCTCAAGAAATACGGAAATCACAAAATCTCTTCACATAATATGTTTTGTGATTTCATTATTTCCACTTAGTACCTACTGCCAGAATGTCCCAAGAGAGCCAAATTGAATAATACTTTGACTTCGTGATATTCCTCGCTGATTACGGCTTTCACGTGAGCTGATGTACGGCCAAATTGGATTACTTTCATGATGCCGGTTTTAAATCAAATTTTGGTTGAGAAGGAAAGATATCTTTAAAAAAAAAACTGATTTTATCAATATTTCCTTATTTGGTAGGATCTAATGAACGTGATGAGTTTGATTTACTGATCTATCTTTAAATCTCTCTATCCTCCTGTCTATGTCTCGCTGTCTCTGACTCTCTCTTTCTTTCGATTACTTGAGTCTCTCTGACTGTCTATCTATTTTTCTGTCTCTCTGTTTGTCTCTCTGTCTTTCTATGTGTCTCTAAGTCTCTCTATCTATTTTTCTGTCTGTCTTTCAATGTCACTGTCCGTCTGTATGTCTGTCTTTCTAGCAGTCAATCTATCGATCTGTTTCTCAGTCTGTGTCTATTTTTCTGTACATCCGTTGCCTACACTCCTGTCCTTCTGCCGATCTGCATATTTGTCTGTCTTCGTGTCTGTTTATTTGTCTGACAGCCTCTATATATCTTCGTACCTACCTATTTGTCGTACTGCCAACCTGCTTGTCTGACTGTCTGCCTATCTGCTTCTCTGTCTGAGTTTTTTTAATTTGGAGGACAGAAGGAGACACTGAAAGAAAGAGACAGAAGGATACACAGGATGTGACAGAGGGACACACAAGATGTGACAGAAGGACACACAGGATGTGACAGAAGGATACACAGTATGTGACAGAAGGACACACAGTATGTGACAGAAGGACACACAGGATGTGACAGAAGGATACACAGGGTGTGACAGAAAGATACACAGGATGTGACAGATGGAGATGTAGAATGACACACAAAAGGATGCAGAAAAAGAAAGAAAGAGGCAGAAGGAGACAGAGAAAGAGAGACAGAAGTAGACACAGAAGGAGAGATAGCAAGAGACGCAATAGAGATACAGAAAGACACAGAAGAAGTTTTAGAAGGAGGCGAAACAAGAAACAGAGAAGAGACAGAGAAGAGACATAGAAGAGACACAGAAGAGACAGAGAAGAGACAGAGAAGAGAGAGAGAAAAGAAGACAGAGAAGAAGACAGAGGAAGAAACACCAGTCGCCATGCTTGTCTGTACACCCCGAAATCTGTCAGAGAAGATAGGATCATGGAAGCCGGCAGCGGCGGACGGCCCATCAAATGTTTGGACAACTTCGGTTAGATTTCTGTGGCCGCCAAAAGCGGATCACGTCTGATTATTCATTCAGCAGCTATGAGTCGGCGGGAGATCCGCATTTGAGGAATGCCGGAAGGAATCAAGCGATCGACAAAGATAGCCACCAAGAATAAATATCACGCAGCAGCCCATATTTTCATCTTGGCTTCCCTCTTCTCCTATTTCTGTTGAATCTTAAACATTGGATGGCAGAAATTTCCCTAATTATTCTTGCCGATTTAATCAAATCGAATTTATTGCAATATTTGTTTGTATTTTTCTGTTGTTTAAACACGTGCATGTTTGCTTGGCATGCGAATGCAGTGTAGTATTTTCTTAACAGAGACATGTATGTGTTCATTTGTTTTGTGGGGAAAGTGTTTGTGTAGTTGAGAGGAGTTTCTTTTTACAGTTACTACAGTGTGGCGTTGGAGATCATGTCTGTTCACAACCTTCTGTCTCGTGTACTGCCAATCATTTTATAGTCCATGCCGTGTGGCGTTGGTGATCACGTCTGTTCACAACCTTCTGTCTCGTGTACTGCCAATCATTTTATAGTCCATGCCGTGTGGCGTTGGTGATCACGTCTGTTCACAACCTTCTGTCTCGTGTACTGCCAATCATTTTATAGTCCATGCCGTGTGGAGTTGGTGATCATGTCTGTTCACAACCTTCTGTCTCGTGTACTGCCAATCATTTTATAGTCCATGCCGTGTGGCGTTGGTGATCACGTCTGTTCACAACCTTCTGTCTCGTGTACTGCCAATCATTTTATAGTCCATGCAGTGTGGAGTTGGTGATCATGTCTGTTCACAACCTTCTGTCTCGTGTACTGCCAATCATTTTATAGTCTATGCCGTGTGGCGTTGGTGATCATGTCTGTTCACAACCTTCTGTCTCGTGTACTGCCAATCATTTTATAGTCCATGCCGTGTGGAGTTGGTGATCATGTCTGTTCACAACCTTCTGTCTCGTGTACTGCCAATCTTTTTATAGTCCATGCCATGTGGCGTTGGTGATCATGTCTGTTCACAACCTTCTGTCTCGTGTACTGCCAATCTTTTTATATTCCATGCCGCTGTGGAGTTGGTGATCATGTCTGTCCACAACCTTCTGTCTCTTGTAATGTCAACCATTTCTGATAGTAATGTTCCTTTACCCCATGATGTCAAACTGCCCTGTATCTTCTCTCATGATCTTCGCCTGCGTCTCTTCCCCTCCAACTTTTCTGTTGTAACGACATACTCCAGCTGTCTACTTCTCACGGCATGCCCAAAGAATGTGGGCTGTCTTCCTCTAATACGAGAGACCAGTTCTTTTTGTGAGTTTACTTCTTTCATTATATCTTCATTGGTCCTTCTATCCATTCACGGCGTTCTCACGAATATACGATACAATTACATCCCTGCAGCTTCCAAACAATTCCTCACTTGTCTTTTAATTGTTCTCGATTCACTTCCTACATCAAAATTGGCTTAATATAGCATTTAAGAATGATTGGTCTTGTCTTGATTGACAAAGACAAATTGCAGAGGATATTTTCCATCTTCATCCTTCTTGGGGACATGTTTTGCTTTTTTCTTTTTCTTTACCAGAAACAAGAAATGACTAGTGTCCGAGCCATACTGGTGACCAAGTTCCACAAATTATGACTGGAGTGCTTGATAAAAGCACACACACACACACACATGCGAAAGCCGACGTTTCGGTCAAATCAGTGAATAAAAGAACAAGAATACGTAGCTTTACAACTGAAGTATCATAATGACAGGAATGCACTTCACATGTGGCAGCTAATGTGAATATCTTAGAATAGGTTAACTTCAGGTTCCAGCATGCCTTTACGCGTTGTGGGAAGATGCAGATGTCACTTGTCGTCCCTGGTGGGAAAGTGGAATCAACAAGCACACCTCTTAATTATCCTTTTCTAAGTTTTTTCTCTGCTGGTGGACCTTTGTCTACACACACCCCTTGTTATTTAAAGTCTTTTGATCACTATCTCTCTCTCTCTCTCTCTCTCTCTCTCTCTCTCTCTCTCTCTCTCTCTCTCTCTCTCTCTCTCTCTCTCTCTCTCTCTCTCTCTCTCTCTCTCTCTCTTCAACAGACAATCTCCCTTTTCACGTTCCTTCCTCACATACCCTCACTAACACAGGCTTCGAACAAACTGATAAAACATTTATTGCTGAAAAGTTTCAGTTGTGTGTGCGAGGTTTGGGTGTGAATATATGTGGTGTTCTCTATCTTGAATGTGTGACAGAATATAGTATAGGATCAGCATCAGAGTTTGTCATCATGATACAGCCATTCGACGTCACCATTCGCATAAAAGGAAATAGCTCACCCAGCGGCGTCTCTCTGACTGATGATTGGTTTCTGGTAACTAGGTTCTGGAAACTTTTGAATAATATAGTCTCCACTGAAGTATATGTTAGTTCGTGTCTTTTACTTATACACATTCGACAATCGGTCAGTTATATAGTCCTGGTATTGCCGAATATAAACACCGGTCCAACAATCTATCGTCTATACACTGAGGATTGTCACTCATGGGAAATGTTAATTATAGTCTTTTCTTTTCTCTATGGTCTATATTAAATAGTCCTATTCATCATTATTTAGTTATATTGTATACTTTCTTTAGCACCTCACTTAGAGTGATTCAGTTTCTTTGGTCATTTTAACTCACACTTGTCTGACCTTGCCAAACATGGTTCACAGCTTGAAATACTTTCTTACTTCATCAGAGTATGACCAATTGCTTCTGCTCCGATTGGTAACCACATTCAATTTCAAGTGCAGGGAACCTGCCAAATAAAATACAGCCTGTGAGAGAAACTCAACTCCGACCTATGATACGTGAATGTAGGTAATAGGCTATATTCAGTAAGTAACCTCTATATATCATCCTAGAGCTATACTCTTGTATAAGACAGAGTAGTTCAGCACTCTACCCTATACAAGGTAAAAGAAAGAAACCCTAAAGAAAAACACATAAATCCTATTGTAGACTTATCCTTCCGAGGGCACTTACACATCACTCGCTTCAGCTTAAATCACTATTCAGCCTAATGCGGTCGACACTCTATACTACGGTGACACACAAGTTCACTATGCTAGAGTTCTAATCTACCTCATCTATAATCACCTTATTTAATCTTTTTCAGGCCTAGAAGTAAATCATTTAATCCCATGAAGGAACAGGGCTGGTAGTCTTTACACAACCTAGACTCTGTGATATATATTCTATTACGGCACTGAATTAAATCCACACTCCGCCGGTCTTAAGTGCAATCTTCAACTGATTTTAAAACGGTAATTTCAGTCCAAGATAATTTGCTTGGACTACGTCACTTGTTTTGCTCTTAACCCATCAGCCTCTGTTCTTTTTCCTTGTCGTTTGATCCCCGTACAACCGTACCGACCACCTTCTTTGATAAAGACGATCTCCCGGTATATCGTTGTTTTTCCGTTGTTCAAAGGACTCGGTTCACAGTATTACAACGAGATCCAACTGTTTGATCATGCTCCGAACTTACTTGAGATAAACGATCTTTCTGGACATCGGTGATTCTCCTTTGATCTCGACTAGTTTTCCCGTGGTCACGCGACCTACGTCTCCGTTACTTCAAATACGAACTCTGGTCTTTGAACTTTTCCGGTCGACAATCTTCCGTTACCCACGGGACTTCGCTCCTGTCTTCAATAAGTACGGCTAGTGTTTAAAGTAACGATCGCTGTCCTTTGAAAATTACAGGAGCGTCAACTTCTCACCACAACTGTTTCTGTCGTTTCATCCATTAGGAGCGACACCTGCCAGCCATTTCATGACAGCAGGTGTGCCTCCTGTGGCAACTATGGTGCTCGGGCCATTTGTATATATCCTTCTGTCACACACACACACACACACACACACACACACACACACACACACACACACACACACACACACACACACACACAAACAGACAGACAGACAGACAGACACACACACACACATGTACTATCAATCTTTATTGACGACGTCGAACTAGAGATAGTAGACCAATTTAAATATCTAGGATAAGAGGTAAATAGATAATTATCAATAGATCAGGAAATGAACATAAGGATTGGTAAGGCAACAACAACAATGAACAGGCTAAGAACAAGAGTCTGGGAGAACAGGAAGCTTATTGCCAAAACAAAGGTCCTTGTCTATCAAGCCTGTGTCCTTAGTACTCTTCTTTGTGCAGTGAAGCCTGGACAACTTACTCAATCCAAGAAAAACGTTTAAAACGCTTTCATATGCGGTGTCTGTGAAGATTACGTGGTATTGAATGGCAAGACAAAATCACAAATACTGAAGTATTGGAAAGATCAGGTTGTGTGACGGTTTGTTCCATGCTCAGTCTTCGCAGACTTAGATGGATAGGACACGTTAGGATGATGGATAACGGTAGAATACCAAGTGAATTACAGATGGGAAGAGATCTCAGGGTCGACCTCTACCACGATACAAAGATGTGTGTTAGCGGGACATGATCGATACAGGCATTGATAATGCACATTGGGAGCAAGTCGCCGCTGACCGTGTTGCATGGAGGGCAAATATCAGAAATGGAATAAAGACAAAGGAGAAAATTATTGCAGATAAGTCACACATAGAGTGTGTGAGACGTAAGATGGTGCATGATGGTGAAATGACCATGTGTTCACATGCATCCACTGTGGACGAACTTTTACAGCGTGAATTGGCCTTATCAGTCACACTCGCCACCGCCATTGGTTGTAGTTATTAAGCCTTTTTGAAGTACATTGTAACAAGCTATCGTCTGTCAAGACGGCAAGGTGCCAATGAATGAATATATATAGCAGTCTGGAAATACCTAAGAACATCGACCAATATATTTTTAAGAATTGAAAGTTAAAGAACGTCGACCTCAGGAGATAATTTTAAACGTACAGTTGCAGACATTCACCTAGATACCGGGTTTTCCCCAGACAAAAGACGCAAGAGTTAAAGCAGGCTTTTTCTCAAACTGTCACAAGACAAAAGGGAGACACAAGATGTTGCGGGTTTTCGAGGACGAAACACGCCCTGTGACCTGTGACCTAAAACAAGTATGGCGGGAAGCATGACCTTAATCTATGATTCAGCAGAGTGACGGAACTTAGAATAAAACGGTTATGCAAAGTTAAGCATACAAATTGACCAAAACTACACGTTGGGCTGATTAGAGGATCTCAACGGGACGAGAGGAAGACAAGACACCAAGTGAATCCAGGATGCGAAACGGCGCCAAAAGAAAGGTTAGGGTTTAGGCAGAGACCGGGGCAATTCGAGAGATGAGAAGTGTGACTTCAGAGACGACGGGTACACATGTCGCCTGGAACACGGAGAGAAGAGAGGCCAAAAGTGAGTCTGTGAACGAAATTGGCCGAGGAAGACATACCATAAAGGACGAAGGAACTCACGCTTGCAGAATCACTAAGAGTCAGGATGATGAAACGGGAATTGGAAAACTCCTTGATACACTTACTTGGTGGCAGCCACGGAGGACAGCTAGCTATCTACGATTAACGGCAAGAGGCCGATAGACCTGAAGGAAGCCGCATGTAAAATTGCTAAATAAAAGGAGTGTAGAGAGACGAATGAGGGACTGCCAAAAGTGGAAGGGTTACAATCACTCTAAAACGGGAGTGGTGATCGAACCAAAGCACCCGTTTGCAGACGTGCAAGCATTCGCTGAACGACAGGAATTTGTGTAAGTTGCCATAAATTGGAATGCGGTACATTGTCTAACGGGCAGAGGGGAAATGAGGACAAGCTCTGTTGCCGTGCAGTTAGTGCAGACAAAAGAAGATGTGTCTTCGCAAATCCAAGGTGTCGGGATTAAACCTCCACGAAAAAGCCGGGGGTGGGGGGGGGGAGGGGGGTGTTGGTTTTAATGGCTTTTTAGTTTAGTACTAGACGGCGTATTGGGAGGTAGGAGTTACTAGTGGGAGTTGGATACATGTTGATGATCAATTATTATGATTATAATGTTGTTAATTGCGATGTGGATTTATGTTGCCAATGATGTTGGCCCATGTTAATAATGAGGTGGATTTCTGTTGTCAATGATGTTGATCTATATTGTTACACGATGGTAACGACGAGGACAACGGTGGTACTAATGATGATGACACACGACCTTAATACGTATTACTTTGGACAACGGTGGTGCTAATAATGATGAAGGAGCACAATGGTGATAGTGGCTATGATAATATGACACTGGCGATGCTAATGATAATGAGACACATTGTTAATACATGTTACTAAGGACGACGAGGATGATGATGGAGCCAATGATATCCGATGATGATGCTGATGATGATGATGATGATGATGATGATGATGATGATGATGATGATGATAGGGCATGTTTCGGGTATAGCAAGAGAGGCAGTAGGCGCTGGGGACTCCTCAAGCACGAGAATACAATTTTTTTATTTGTGTGTGTGTGTATGTGTGTATGTGTGTGTGTGTGTGTGTGTGTGTGTGTGTGTGTGTGTGTGTGTGTGTGTGTAATGCTCACAGAACAGCAATAGTTAAGAATGTTATTTTTGTTGTCTTTCTGGGAGCCATTTGGATTACCTGGATAAAAAAATGGGAGGTATTTGAACAAGTAGTGGTTGAGTGTATTTCTTCAACACTGATGCTTGTCTGATCGTATTTGTTCGATTGTATTTCTTCAGTACTAATACTTGTTTAATTCTTCTTCTTCTTCTTCTTCTTCTTCTTCTTCTTCTTCTTCTTCTTCTTCTTCTTCTTCTTCTTCTTCTTCTTCTTCTTCTTCTTCTTCTTCTTCTTCTTCTTCTTCTTCTTCTTCTTCATCATCATCATCATCTTCTTCTTCTTCTTCTTCTTCTTCTTCTTCTTCTTCTTCTTCTTCTTCTTCTTCTTCTTCTTCTTCTTCTTCTTCTTCTTCTTCTTCTTCTTCTTCTTCTTCTTCAGCGTTCCGAGCCATTGAGGCTCTTTGCTGCAGATAATTTCCGTCACCATTCGTCTCTCTGGTTGACCTTCTCTTGCCAGTCGTTGATTCCATGTTCTTGTAGGTCTGTATATATATTATCTCTCCACCGTCTTCTTGGTCTACCTCGGGGTCTACGGTCAATTATTTCCTGAGTGTAAGCGAGTTTTGTTCCCCCATTATTTTCCATTCTTTCTATATGCCCCAGCCATTGTAGTCTATTAGCCTTCATGATACCAGTGATTAGCGGAGACTTAAACAGATCATAAATGTCTTTGTTACTTCTTCTTTTCCACTCTCCACTTTGTGTATCCCTAATGGGTCCAAAGATGCGTCTTAAAACTTTGTTCTCAAAGGTTTGTAACAAGACTTCGTCTCCTTTGGTTGTACTCCAGGTTTCAGAGCCATACAGCACAATTTGTTTAATTGCATTTCTTTAATAGCGATACTGGTTCGATCGTATTCCTTCAATACTGATATTTTTTAAAATTTCATTTATCTGATTAGCCTGTCTTTTGCAGCTTTAAAGCCAGGCGCAGTTTTCTCATCTTTCGAAACATAAGTCCTTGGTGGCAGTCTTTTCCAGTAAAGCCCTGTCTCATCAATGTTGATGACTTGCTTGGGAGAGTAACCATCCTCCTCAATCATGGCTTTTAATTCTGCAGGGAAATGCTCTGCAGCTGCAGTATCAGCAATCGATCTTCACCTGTTATGTGAATGTCGTGCAGGTGTGAACGTTTCTTAACGCGCTCAAACCAACCTCGATTCGCTCCAAAACTATCATCAGCACTACTAGTACTGCTCTCACCCGCTTTCATTGCTAGATCTTCATAGAGAGACTTTGCTTTCTCTTGGATAACCATCTCTCTCACAGGCATATTCCGTTGGTTCCGGTCTTCAATCCAGACGGCCAATAGTGCTTCCATGTTCTCCATAAGAGTACTTCTGGTACGAGTGATCTTGGAAGCAACCAAAAGGGTTAAATCTTTAGCACCCTCTTTGACTTTGTCAGCACCTGCACAAATTATCCTTACCGTGGTTGGAGGTAAACCATGGACTTTACCGGTATCAATAGCCCGATTGCCAGCCTCAAAACGATGTTATGTGAAAACGACGTTATAGCGAAACGACGTTATAGCGAAACGACGTAACCCGAAGCGACGTATAGCGGGGCCTCCCTGTATATGTATACTGTTCCAAAAATTATTTTAAAAGCGTAGCTATCGAAAGCACACACCATGCCATAATTTTGATATTCAATAACTTTTTAAATGTAATAAGTTTAATTGTTCAAATTGCACACAAGAATACCTTAGGGTTCAGACAATCAATTGACAGGTGTTTTACATCTGGGTCACGAGAGTTTTTAGGCGTACGGGCTTTCCCGTTAGTATGGTGTGTGGCTTCCTCTTGCATCGATTAGCGACTGGTATCTCCTGGGCATGGATGCAATCAGACGTCTGATGTGGGATGGCTGCCGACTCTTCCTGGAGTGCCTGGAACAGATCACGACGATTGGATGGAGCGACGTTTCGGCGACAAGCACGTCTATGCAGCTCATCATGTCTGGAGACAGGGATGACCAAGGAAAGGTGAGAATGCTGTTGGCAGTCAGGAACTGTGTGGTCAACCATTTACAATGGGGTCTGGCATTGTCCTGTTGAAACACAGACCTTTGGTAGCCAAAAGTGCAAGGACATGGGGTCGAAGAATGTCATTGATGTATCGTGGCGCATTAAAGCCTCCTTAAATGTGAACCAGTTGCCTCCTCCCGCTGTAACTGATCATTCCCCACACCATTGCACTTCCACCACCGTGCGGCGGAGCTTCATTACCACAATTGTGGGGAAAAACGTTCATTTCACCCACGGTAGACCCTTCTCCGTCTATCATGACGCTGCAACAAAAACAAAGATTCGTATCTAAACCAGGCACATCTTCTTTTGTTGTCTCCTGCCCAGAAACGATACCGGTTAGCCCAAAGAAGTCGATTTTGGTGATGGTGGCGTGTAAGGACAGGTCCACGATAAGGTCGTTGTACCGGAAGTCCAGCTTCGTGCAGTCTATTCCGGACAGTTTGATCAGACACATGACGTCCTGCAGGCAATGGCTGGGCAGTTGAAGAATATATGGTAAACCTGTCTCTGGCGTGACGAAGCCGAATAAAGTGATAATCCGCTGCTGTTGTCTTTCTGGTCGTCCACTGCATATTTCTGGTCGTCCACTGCGTTGCCGGTTTTCAATGATGCACGTTTAGATGCCTGGCAACCTGACTTTGACTTTCGCCTGCATGAAGTCGGCCAGTAGCGTTGTCCCTTATCAATGAAGACGCCATAGATGTTTGCTTGAAAATGAACTGAAATGTTTTGTGTAGCGTTATCCGTTTATAGCAGTGGTTCTCAATCGATGGGGAATCCCCCCCCCCCCCAATTCCCAGGGGGAAATTTTAAGGTTTCGGGAAGGGGGGGGGGATGGAGATAATTAAGATTATTCCAAGATCGCGTTAATGCAAGATGATTGATATTGTTTTTCCCTCCACACTTTACAATTCTGTACTTCTCGCCCTTCTGAAATTCTTTTTATAACGTAAGTAGACCCCCAAATCACTTTTTATGTAGATGTCTAGACTTGTTCTAGTATGTGTTATTAAATTTAGCTTCCATTTTTATGTATACTGTGTAAAAAAGAGGGAGGGAAGGAGAGATTTATAGGGAGGAAAGTACGAAAGGAAGGGTGGCATTCTGAACATATGGTGAAAGGGGTGCATGGGCCAAGAGAACACTGGTTTATAGGGTTTACATTGCGTAGTCAGTGAATAGTGTTTACCCCAAATGTTCTTGCTTTCACGTGCGCGCATCATACAAGCTGTGGTAAAAATTTGCTCATAAAGACTATTGACCACTGCATTGTAACGATTACAAAAACGAAGCAATTCAGGTCAACACGTGCATTTGGCACTGTAAAGAACATTTTAGGCTGGTTTTTATATACCCTAGCACCAAATTTTACTTAAGAACTCATAACAACGCACCCTCGGATAGATATGCGTTTTTTAAAACAGTATACACACACACACACACACACACACACACACACACACACACGCACACATATCACATATATATATATATCGCTAGCATTGAATACGTGAGTACTCCACACACGCTACTGCTACTGTTACCTGCAACTACTAGGGAGTACACTGGACTTATTTTTTTCCTGAGCATTAGCTTTCCTAATTAACAGTGCTCCTCGTCAAAAAGGCGATCCCACTCCGACTTCAAAGGTTCTTGTAATTTACGTTCTCATGTCAAGGACGAGAAGTCAACATTAAAATCTAACTGATCGGCGTGTTGAACGACAGGCAGAAAACAGACAGACAGATAACCAAACCAACAAACAAACAGATAGACAGACAGGCCTAGATTGGGCAGATGGACGAACGGACAGACAGGAAAGCAAGCAGGTAGGGGCATGGACAAAAAAAGTTTAAGCTAGAGAGGACCCATCTGCTGGGTCGACTTCCAGTCTCCATATTGTGAGCGCCTTGTCCTACTCCAATATCTGTGTGAATTGGCCTCTTGCAGTACTGTCATATCGATCTCTCACCCGTCCCTGAGGTTCCCATAATCCCACAGAGACACTCTCTGTGGTATCCAGTGTCTTTCCACAGCGTTTATTCAGAGCCCATGATGCGCGCGAATAACGTATTGCATTCCATCATCCAGTTCCTTGCCGGCAGGCGTGGGTGATCATACCTCTCCACAACATGCGATCCCCGACGGCATGGATCAGTTCGTGTGTTGACTCCTTTCCGTGACATGACGCAAGACTGTCCAGAATGTTCTCACGGAGTTTTCCTCTATCTCTCTTTCCACAAATATTTCCGGTTGTCACAACATGTTCCAGTTTTTGTCTTCTCATAAAGTGTGTTTCTGTCTGATGTTTGTGATAAGATGTTTTTATGACTTAGCTTTCCTCAAAATGTCCAGATCGCTGATTTTGGTTGTTCAAGAAATTTCAGCATTCTTCCATTCTTCTATAAAACCAAAGAATGAATGAATGAATGAATGAATGAATGATTGAATGAATGAATGAATTAATTAATTAATTAATTAGTTAATTAATTAATTAATGAACACACACACACACACACACACACACATACGCACACACACACACATGAGATGTAGACGGTAAGCTTTACTAGAACACAGTCAGAAGTAACAATATGGACGTCTTCGTCAGCACAGAAAAACACACATACACACACAAACAAACATAACTACATGAAGAACACTAGGAGCACATATGCCAGACTTGCATAGACACACTCAAACACTAGGAGCACATCTCCCAGGCTTGCATACACACATTCAAACACTAGGAGCACATCTCCCAGGCTTGCATACACACATTCAAACACTAGGAGCACATCTCCCAGGCTTGCACACACATTCAAACACTATTAGCACATCTGCCAGGCTTGCATACACACACTCAAACACTAGGAGCACATCTCCCAGGCTTCCATACACACACTCAAACACTAGGAGCACATCTCTCAGGCTTGCACACACTCACTCAAACACTAGGAGCACATCTCTCAGGCTTGCACACACTCACTCAACCACTAGGAGCACATCTCCCAGGCTTGCATACACACACTTAAACACTAGGAGCACATCTCCCAGGCTTGCACACACATTCAAAGTCTATTAGCACATCTGCCAAGCTTGCATACACACACTCAAACACTAGGAGCACATCTCCCAGGCTTGCATACACACACTCAAACACTAGGAGCACATCTCCCAGGCTTGCATACACACACTCAAACACTACGAGCACAGCTGCCAGGCTTGCATACACACACCCAAACACTAGGAGCACATCTGCCAGGCTTGCATACACACACTCAAACACTACGAGCACAGCTGCCAGGCTTGCATACACACACCCAAACACTAGGAGCACATCTCTCAGGCTTACATACACACACTCAAACACTACGAGCACATCTCTCAGGCTTGCACACACACACTCACTCAAACACTAGGTGCACATCTCCCAGGCTTACATACACACACTCAAAAACCAGGAGCACATCTCACAGGCTTGCATACACACACTCAAACACTAAGAGCACATCTCTCAGGCTTACATACACACACTCGAACACTAGGAGCATATCTCCCAGGCTTGCATACACACACACAAACACTAGGAGCACATCTCCCAGGCTTGCACACACACATTCAAACACTACGAGCACATCTCCCAGGCTTACATACACACACTCAAAAACTAGGAGCACATCTCCCAGGCTTGCATACACACACTCAAACACTACGAGCACAGCTGCCAGGCTTGCATACACACACCCAAACACTAGGAGCACATCTGCCAGGCTTGCATACACACACTCACTCAAACACTAGGTGCACATCTCCCAGGCTTACACACACACACACTCAAACACTAGGAGCACATCTCTCAGGCTTACATACACACACTCAAACACTACGAGCACATCTCTCAGGCTTGCACACACACACTCACTCAAACACTAGGAGCACATCTCCCAGGCTTACATACACACACTCAAACACTACGAGCACATCTCTCAGGCTTGCACACACACACTCACTCAAACACTAGGTGCACATCTCTCAGGCTTGCACACACACACACACTCAAACACTAGGAGCACATCTCTCAGGCTTACATACACACACTCAAACACTACGAGCACATCTCTCAGGCTTGCACACACACACTCACTCAAACACTAGGAGCATATCTCCCAGGCTTACATACACACACACACAAACACTAGGAGCACATCTCCCAGGCTTGCACACACACATTCAAACACTACGAGCACATCTCCCAGGTTTACATACACACACTCAAAAACTAGGAGCACATCTCCCAGGCTTGCATACACACACTCAAATACTAGGAGCACATCTCTCAGGCTTACATACACACAATCGAACACTAGGAGCATATCTCCCAGGCTTGCACACACACATTCAAACACTAGGAGCACGCCTCCCAGGCTTACATACACACACTCAAACAAATTGAAGGACCCTGTTGCATGCCTTAGGCTGACTGGTTATATGGTGCTAAACCCATACGTGTATAAACCAATGGGCACTGGGTGCGTGATGTCATGGACCAACAAGCAGAATCATACCGACATTCTACCAGATCTGGACGTGGAAGAGAACTGGCTCATTCACATCGTCATGTCTGGGAAACCGAACTACCGTGGCCATCTTAAACGTCACAGTGGCGGGGAAAGAGCTGTGATGGAAGGCGTGGTACCTGGTAGAAGAGGCAGTGGTCGACCTAGCACGGCGATAGACACAAGACATGGCAGACACCCTGGACGTGAAGGTGTGTGGGATAGTAGACATGGCCAGAGATGGAGAAACTGTCCTGCGGGATGTGGTGAGTTTGTTACATCAGTAGGGTTGTGCAGTTATGTATTCCAGCCACAATAGGGATTGTTTTGTCACGACGGTTCACAAATTGTCCATTATGGCTACAAAATGAAATCTTTCTTAACTGTAGGTTCACCTTTACTTCCCATGACGTCTACAGATATTAAGTTTAGGCTTTCTGGCGCGACGAGATGAGAGCGACGTTCTGTAGAGGGCCTGCTTCATGATGATGATGATGACCAGACCATATCGTCAGTGTGGTGTATGGAGCCAACAGTTTGAGACCTCTCGCTTGAACATTTCCGTTCGTGAGAGGATGTGCCCATGACGGAAGAGACTCCACAATCGAATGTAACGAAATAGCACGGCAGAGATTGCGTCTCTTTGTGCGCGCTGTGTCCAATTTGAACCATTGCATGTAGACATTCGTCTTTATTTGACAAGGGCGTGCATTTCTATTTGTTCAAGACATTCCAGGGAGCGCACTAGGCGATATTTTGCTAATGTGTGTCAGTTGATTTAGTGCGTTCTACCTCACCCCCCTCGCATGTTCTCATTTTGTTGCCTTGAAATTATGTTTTCTACTTAACACGTTCGGAGGGCTAGATCGCAACTAAAGTCAAGCTTGGAGCGAGGGTGCGGGCGATGATGAGAGAGCATAGGGAGGGGAGATCCCAGAGGAAGGAGAGGCAGGAGGAACGTGAGACAGCAGTGCAACCTTCTTTGGCTACAGTCAGAAATCAGAATCTGGGTGGCAGCTTCACCGTCGTGTCATACAGTCTTCCTACATTTCTACATGTAGAACAGGGGGAAATGGTGTGTGCAATTAAAATGGTCAGCACACGTCGAAAACCCGACACCTGGTAATATGATTTACAGTGTGAAAATACTTCTAGAGTACTTGTTTTACCGTATCTGTGTATTTATCTGTCTGTCCGTCCATCTGTTCCCACCATCCATCCATTACCCTATCTGCCCGCTTTTCTTTCTGTCTGTAATTCTCTCTGCCAGTCTGTCTATCTTTCTGCCTCTCTGTTCCTCCATCCACTAACGCATCCATCCACGCATCCATCCATCCATCAATCTACCCACATCTGCCTGCCAGCTAGTATACCTACCTGCATACATGTCTGTCTGTCAGCCCGTCCGACCGTCTCTCTGTCTGTCTGTCTGTCTGTCTGTCTGTTTAACAATGTAACCTCATATCTCTAGGTTTTACTGTCCATTTGGCTTCCTTCCTTCCTCTCTCTCTCCCCCTCCCTCTCTTCCTTCCTTCCTTCCTTCCTGCACCCTTCCTTTCTTCCGTCCTTCTTGCCTGCCTGCCTTCCTCCCTCTCTCGCTTCCTACCTACCTACCTACCTACCTACCTACCTAACTAACTACCTACCTACCTACCTGCCTACCTTTCTTCTTTATTTCCTTCACTTCATCGCAGTCGTCATGCACATGCGAGTATATACCTGTCTGCTAGATCGTTAGCCTCCGCATTCTCATTCTACTCACCCACACAAAAACAAACACTCAAACTCACAAATAAACACGCAAAAAAAAAAACACACACACACAAACACGCAGGCATCCACATAAAAACTGCATTTATTTGCGTCTCACCCTCAGACAGCAAATTAAACCCGGCAAGTACCATCTTCTGCCTTCTCCACGCCTCTTCCCTGTCCGGTCTGAGATCTCGCTGAAACTGCCGGCCAGGCTGCAATCATCATCCACAGACTTGAGGAGAATGACGACAAGGCTTAGGGAACTCTTTTGTTCTGGCAGCAGAGAATTACATGAGCCGCTGAAGACCTTTCTGTTGTCCGACTTCAACTTCGGAGAATAAATCCAGGCAAATTAATTATCTGACATAAGGCGGCCGTCTCCGCTGATAAGGTCGTGTTTCCAGGGTGGTATTTATAACAGGCCGTCTCCGCTGTTAGAGTCGTTATTCCAGGGTGTTATATAAGACAAAGTCAGTGCCACATGGCGTTTAGACAGAATGACGTCATTGGAATAGGCGGTGGAAAAGGACGACGTCATAACACGGCAACGGGGACGCTTCGGGAGAGGACATCAGGACAGCGGTGTTTTCTATGGGCTCCGTGTTGGAGAGGATAGGATCTGGTTTGGCGCAATCTTCTTAGTGAGCGAGGAAATCGTCTGTTGTCTCACATTCATACAGTGATGGGACCGGGACAGGAATAACCCTTAGACGAGTTAAACGCGGCTGGTAAATCCTTGGGAAAAGAGCGACCTTCCGGAAGCAATGGCAGAATTCGGGAACTGAGTCTGTATAACTGTATAACCACCCGTCCCCGTCTTCAGGGGCAGGTTATCATATGGAGTAGCGTTCTTTGTTGTTCTGCGAGAGCATGTAATAAATGCCTGAAATTGCCGTCGGCTGGTTTGCGTCTGTTTCATCAAGGTGAGCGCTGTTTAGTATTTTGTTGTTGAGTACGAGCAACTTTATGTCTTGGAGTTGAGATGCGTCGGCATGTGTCAAGACAATGTGGGGGGCCAAGCCGGGATCCTATCCTCTCCAACACGGAGCCCATAGAAAACACCGCTGTCCTGATGTCCTCTCCCGAAGCGTCCCCGTTGCCGTGTTATGACGTCGTCCTTTTCCACCGCCTATTCCAATGACGTCATTCTGTCTAAACGCCAATTCTGACAAGCTGTTTCCGCCGTTAGAGTCGTGTTTCCAATGTGTTATACATGACAAGCCGTCTCCACAGTTAGAATCGTGTTTCCATGGTGTTTAAATGACAAGCCGCCTCCACCATTAGAGTTGTGTTTCCAGGGTGTTATATATGACAGCCCATCTCCGCTATTAGGGTCATGTTTCCAGGGGTGTTATATATGACAGGAAACCGCCGTGACGTAGAGGTCAGACGCTCGCCTGCCGAACCGGTTGTCGTGAGGTCGATCCGCATCGGGGGCGGGTTTGAATCTTGTTTGTCCTGCGCTCCCAGGACGACCCAGCCTAACATGGGTCCTAGGGTGGCCTGGGAAGTAAAGGCGGCCGGTGATCCCACATCCCGCGATGAGGGCCGATTGATCTGTACAGTTATAGATCTGGCTTCATACGTCACAAGCGCTTTAAGGCGCGTGAAAAGATCCTAGACTGTACGTACTTGTAAGTTTCAACAAAGAGATCAGTAAAGGAAACAAAGATATTCGAGCATTAATAATAACAACAACAACAATAATGTGCAATGAAATGATAATTTGAGGCATATGATGACGACAATAATGATGTGGTGGTTGTAGTGGTGATGATGATGGTAGTGGTTATAGTGGTGATGATGATGATGATGGTTGTAGTGGTAATGATGATGTCGTGATTGTAGTGGTAATGATGATGGTGGTGGCGATGATGGTTTAGAATGAGGTTGATGATGTGATTATTGTGGTAGTAGCGAGAATGATGATGATTATGATTATGGAATTGTTGGTGTGATTTTGATGATTACACTCATGGGGTTGATGGTGGTGGTGAGGATGATTATGGTAAGATGGATGTAACGAAACTGAACTTACATTTGTCTGCTGCATATTGGAACCATCTCCGATTCGGAAACCCCGCTTAGTAGAACTGTCTCATCATATCACATCTTTCTCCCCCGTCATAATAATGATAATGTAGTATTGCGAAACATGAGCAAAAAGAACGTGCGACAGATATTTTCGAATCAAGGTGAGAGCGGAGGATAAAAGACACAGCAAAATAAACTGAGAGAAGGCGCGAAGAACTGTAACCATGATGGTAATGATAGTGGTGAAGGCGAGATGATGATAGAGTCGAGGCGGTGATGAGGATTGTGGTGATGGAGGCGATGATGACAATTATGATGATGGCAGTGATGATGACGTTACTACTAATGGCAACCATAATCTTGATTACAGTTAGTTAGTTAGTTAGTTAGTTAGTTAGTTAGTTAGTTAGTCGTGGTTCCAACTTCACGGCAACAGTATTGTCCCCATATTGCTCCGTTCCTGTGCCAGTGAATATCACAAAATGCTCCTCACTGCCCCATGTGAACAATGGAACAGACAGAAGTGTCGGCAAGCCAACAGCCAGCACAGGTACACTGTGCATAATGCCGCCGCCAGAATGCCAACATAGAGGTCCTCCACGAAAAACACAGGTCATCGTCGATGGAAACCGCAGTCACCAGAAAGACTTCATTGACCGGGGTTTTATCCCATATGGCTTGGTCTCTTTCTGCAGGGCGACCCACCGAAAGCGCCGCACAAAGCACGAACTCTGTAGCTACAGCGACGACTCCCAGGAGTCTCCTGAAAAATGCACTCGTGAACCGAAAAGGCAAACCAGCAACAGCCGGCCGCCATCGTTCCGAACATGCAGTTCATGCGAAAAACAACCGCGGACAGATGCAAAAGAATTCCACGAGGAAAATTCACAGCTCACAGTGTCGCGCACGCACTCACTCAGTAGCAGGACGACGGAACCATAGCCTCCTTAGTCGCCTCTTACGACGTGCATGGTAGGCAACAGTGTTACTATTCTTTGCTCCCCCGTATGGGCCCCCGCAATACACGGGCGTTGATTACAGTGATGGTGGCAATAGTGATAATGCTGACGATGATTATGATTACCATACAGGATATTCTGACGGTTTTGGAAATTAAAAATGTTGGCGTTAATTAAGAAGAAACGAAAACGACTTCTAATCAAGATAACGCAAGTAGATTTAATTGTTAAGCCACGCAGTAATTATGTGAATCACCTCATAGCACATATATCCTCTCGCATATGGGATGAAGTAACCGCTTCCCTTTCGTGAGGTCAGACCTCCCCAAAGCAATTCCCTGGAGTCTATTTGTGCACCCCCCCCCCCCCCACCCAGCGAAATAACGTCTGCGAGACGGAAATCCTGTGAAAGAAGGGGCAGGGAGTTGCCAGCACTAGATGCATTTTTACTTCACTTCTGCAGAGAGGGCACATCGATTTGTTCAGGATGCTTATATGCGGCCGCGTCTCCCAGCCTGGCTTTTTTTTTTTTTTGGGTTCCCTAAATGAAGATACATTTCTTCAAGGGGAATTATCTTAGCGATTTTTATCTCATTCTGTGAACGATATACTCTCTTCATTGAGAGGACATAGCCTTGTTAATTATTTGGTTACTGTAGTTACTGTAGAATGTCTAAAACAAGGATTTTGAAATTACTTAATTAGTATGTTATACATACTAAGAGAACTATTGGACTATTAGTGTTGATGCTGTATTGTTAGGACAATTATTGTACTATTGGTGATGATGTTATATTACAAGGAGAATTAATAGCGCTGATGCTGTATTGTTATGACTATTATTGAACTATTGGTGATGATGTTATATTACATGGAGAACTATTGAACTATTAGCGTTGATGCTGTATTGTTAGGTGAATTATTGAACAATTGGTATTGGTTCTGTATTGTTAGGTGAATTATTGGACTATTAGTGTTGATGTTGTATTGTTAGGTGAATTATTGGACTATTAGTGTTGATGTTGTATTGTTAGGAGAACTATATAATAGTGTTGATGCTGTATTGTTTGGAGAAGTATTGGACTATTATTGTTCATGCTGTATTGTTTGGTGAATTATTGGACTATTAGTGTTGATGCTGTCTTGTTAGGAGAACTATTGGACTAATGAGTGTTGATGCTGTAACGCCAGGAGAACTAACAGACTATCAGCGGGAACCGTGACATAGATGGCCAGGAGAACTAACAGACTATCTTGCGGGAGCCGTGACATAGATGGCCAAGAGAACTAACAGATTATCGGCGGGAGCGGTGGCATAGATGGCCAGGAGAACTAATAGACTAACAGACTAACAAACTAACTAACTAACTAACTAACTAACTAACTAACTAACTAACTAACTAACTGACTAACTAACTAACTAACTTCCTAACTAACTAACTAACTAACTAACTAACTAACTAACTAACTAACTAACTACTTCCTAACTAACTTCCTAACTTACTAACTAACTAACTAACTAACTAACTAACTACCTAACAGTAGTAAGAGACACGCAAACTAAGTAGTATTTGGGGGTCATCATGGGGGGGGGGGGGCCGGAAGTCGTATTTCCCTATATGAATGTTATACCTCCCACACTGGCCCCCCGTGAAAACGGCACGTAAATGACCCAGATATTTGAACTTGGCGATTATTTTCTTGGTTCTGGATGACCACTTCCGGTTGTCGTGGTGACTACTTCCGGTTGTCACTTCCGGTCTATGGGTGGGCGTTGGTGGTGCGGCGGCGGCGGTGGCGATGCGATCCGACTGGATCCGACGCGATCCGGTCCGAACCGAACCGATTCGAGCGGATGTCGGCGCGATCCGGTCCGAGCGGGTGGGGCATCCCGGTGGCGAGAACCGACCCAGCACAGTGTGTGGTGTGATCGAACCCCAGTCAACCCTTTCGATGACGAGATAGAACTCAATATGACAATGATTTAGTCCATCTCTCGAGGTAACCCGAGATTCCCTTTTTGGATTGCATGAATAAACTTTTTTGCACGGCTCAGTATGCTAATTCGGCAGGTTTTCCTTACCCCATGATTTAACATTACGCGCATGGTGAAAATCTGGTTTAGGAATATTCTAACCGGCAATAGAATTTTATTAAAAATTAAACCTAAAAACTTAATTAAACCCTCTAAATTCTTGTATGTATACTAGAGAATAGATACGTCAATAAAAATCTACGAGTCTCCATTAATTTAAACCATAGAGTATCAAGATATACATTAAATTATGTAATATTATTAAACAGCAAAGTTATACCCCTTAATTATAAACGGATTCCGAGGAGAGAGTAATCGGTCCCTTGACTCAACCAGAATTGTCCCCTTTCTACACACTAACTTCCCCTGTCCGCCAACTTTACCTGCGCGCACAAGCAACAAGTGACGCTTCACCGAGCACGCCCCGCGAGAAAAATACAATGGCTAGTCAGCGACGGCCGTACGAGATTAAACGATACCACTCATCCAGAACGCTTCACCGACCACGAGCCGACCGAGACGACAATAGCCAAGGGCCAGCGGGGTACTGATAACCGGTAGATAAGAACCTGAAGATAATTACCATTGACGGCTAGGCGAGCGGTGGTCACTGGAAAATATGCAGTGGTCATGCATACAAGAATTCAGTGCAAATATGTTTTTCTATTTGCTGTAAATCTCTCTCTCTCTCTCTCTCTCTCTCTCTCTCTCTCTCTCTCTCTCTCTCTCTCGCTCGTCACTCTTCCTCTCTCTCTATCTCTCTCTCTCTCTCTCTTTCGCTCTATTCTCTCTCTCTCACTATCTCTATCATTCTCTCTTTTTCTCTCCCTCTTTGGCTGTCTCTCTATCCCTTTACCTCTCTGTCTCGCTCACTCTCTCTGTCCCTCTCTCTCTCTCTTTCACTCTCTCTCTCACTATCTCTCTCACTCTCTCTGTCCCTATATCTCTCTCACCCTTGCTCTCTCCCGCTCTCTGTCTCTCTATGTATCTCTAGGTATCTCTCTCTCCCTCTCTCTCTCTTTTCTCTCATTCTCTCTATGTCTCCCTCCCTCTTTTCCTCCCACTCTCTCTTTATCTCTCTCTCCTCCTAGCTCTATCTCTCTCTCTCTCAAGCGCTCCCCCTCGCTCTCCCGATCTCTCTCTTTTCTCGCTCTCTCTCTATGTCTCCATCCCTCTTTCCCTCCCAATCTCTCTTCCTAGCTCTATCTCTCTCTCCCAAGCGCTCCCACTCTCTCCCTCTCTCTATGTCTCCCTCCCTCTTTCTCTCCCATTCTCTCGCTATCTCTCTCTTCCTAGCTTTATCTCTCTCTCCCAAGCGCTCCCGCTCTCCCTCCCTCTTTCCCTCCTTCTCTCTCTCTGTCCCTCTCTCTCTCTCACTATCGCTCTCTCTCACTATCGCTCTCTCTCACTATCTCTATCATTCTCTCTTTTTCTCTCCACCGCTGACTCTTTCTCTCTTTCTCTCTCTCTCCCTATCTCTCTTTCACTCTCTTTGTCCCTATATCTCTCTCACCCTTGCTCTCTCCCGCTCTCTGTCTCTCTATCCAGCTCTATGTATCTCTCTACCCCCATCTCTCTCTTTTCTCTCATTCTCTCTCTATGTCTCCCTCCCTCTTTCCCTCCCACTCTCTCTCTCTTCCTAGCTCTATCTCTCGCTCCCAAGCGCTCCCGCTCGCTCTCCCGCTCTCTCTCTTTTCTCTCACTCTCTCTATGTCTCCAGCCCTCTTTCCTTCCCAATCTCTCTTCCTAGCTCTATCTCTCTCTCCCAAGCGCTCCCGCTCTCGCTCTCTCTCCCTCTCTCCATGTCTCCCTCCCTCTCTCCTCCCAATCTCTCTTACCTCTCTCTTCCTAGCTTTATCTCTCTCCCAAGTGCTCCCGCTCTCTCTCCCTCTCTCCGGCTCTCTTTCTCTCTCTCTCTTGCACCCTCGATCTCTCCTCCTATTCTCGCTCTCTCTCTCACTCTCTCTCACTCGCTGTCCTCGCTCATCACTATCTCAGGTGATCTCTCTCTCTATACATCTCTAGAGCTCTCTATGTCTCTCTCTCACTATCTCTCTCTGTCTATCTCTAACTTTCTCTCTTTTTTCTCTCCCCCGTTGGCTCTCTCGCTCTCGCTCTCTCTCTCTCCCTCTCCTCTCACTCTCTCTCTCTTTCACTCTCTCTCTCCCTCTTTCGCCACTCTCTCAGGTGGTCTCTCTCTCTAGCCCGCTCTAGCTCTCTCTCTCTGTCTCTCTCTGTCTCTCTCTCGCTCTGTCTCTCTCACTCTCGCTGTCCTTCTCTCACTGCTCTATCATGGGATCGCTCACAATCCCGCTCTAACTCTCTCGCTCTCTCTCACCCTTGCTCTCTCCACCTGTCTATCTCGCTCATCTGCTTCGCTCTTTCCCTCCCGCCTCTCTCTCTCTCTCACTCTCTCTCTCTCTTTCGCTCTCGCTTTCGCTCTCCCCCTTACTCTCTCCCCCTGTCTATCTCTCTCACCCGCATCACTCTTTTCCTCCCACCATCTCTCTCTCTCTCTCTCTCTCTCTCTCTCTCTCTCTCTCTCTCTCTCTCTCTCTCTCTCTCTCTGTATGCAGAATAATGACTTGTCCTAATCTGTCCATAACACGGTAGTCACCTTGAGCAAGTACTGTGGCTTTCTGGTTGACTTCATCATTCATTTCTTTTGATGGTATGTAACAGGTGGATCAGACTTATCTTATTCCACTCCTTCCGTACCCATTCAACCAACGCTGACGTGTCTGGGTACTCCACAGTGGGACGACAACCCTTGTATGGTGACCTTATGCCTACTGCTAAGTTCAGAAAGTAGTGTCCTTAGTACCGATAATGGCCCACAAGGAGCGCCTCGAGCACTGATTTTTGCATTTGTCTATATAGCAACTAATGATACAACCGAAACAAGAGTGTAATGACCCAGTAGGTCAAAAACAGTGGTAATGGAAGAAACCAACGTGGAAACTAACCCACAAAATACCCCAGAGGGGGAAAGAAAGTCGTTCTGGTGTATATGTGGTCGGTGAGTACCGCGACTAGAGATTGTCTTCTTCTGCCAACTGCTCGTTATATACACAGTCATTGGCATATCACTATTTAATCTGTCTCGAGCCAGCGTCGACGCGGTCGAGGGCAAGTTGTGGATCACTCTTCTAAGCAGCTGTCTGGGTTACATGCTACCAAACCCTAAAATATGAGCTTCTACCTGACATTACCGAGTAATGCTTCGCCGAACATATTTCCCAAGAACTCACCAGGTCACTATTTCGTCAAGTTACCGCAGACTATAGAGGTGAGTCAATATTTTGAAGTGGGTCTGGCCGAAATTCAATTCCCCAACTACTACTGTAATGTGTTAGAGAATGAAGTTTGGCTAAGATACATCCCACCCAATGGTAGAGTGATAAGAAAGGTGTATCCCTCAGGCCTTTACAGTTCACCAGACGCGTTTATAGCTGCACTGAATCGCCTAATGAAAGATCGGAAGGTGGACGATCAACTCTGTGTTCTATTTCATTTCGACAATGCATCAAAGAAAGTCATCGTGAAAATACTCGAACCTGGGGCCACTATTACATTTAGTGAGAAGTTACAAGAGATACTAGATACAATTGAAGGTGAAGGGTCGATAGACCTGAATAACGACCTGCGAAATGTCTACGTATACTGCGATCTCATTGCGACAAGACCAGTTGGAGACGTCATGGTCCCACTACTAAGGACGGTTCCTATCATGAAACAGCAATTAACCTCAGTGTTTCGTGCCTACGACAAACCTCACTACATACCGCTGAATCGTTACTCCTTCGACACGGTGGAAATACTTCTAAACACTGATACGGACACAAAGGTCGCATTCTTATTTTTTGTACAATTTATTGTTGAAATTTTATTTTGTTCCTTCAATTATAGTGTCTTATTACATAAGATACGTTTAATTTTCTGAAATACATCTGTTGTTTGCATAGGGGACAGGCGAATATCTTATAAGTTTCGCTGAACTTTGATCAAACTTTTCACATTTGGTTAACAAAGTTTCCTTGTTTTTATGAGTTTTGTTTGAAATTTGGTCAAACTTGTCCAAAACTTTTCAAATTTGGTTAACACATTTTCTTACTTGGCCAAGGTTTTTACCATTTGGTTAACAAAGTTTCCTACATTTCATAAGTTTGGGTGACAGTTGGCCAAACTTTTCACGTTTGGTTAACAAATTTTTCCTACTTTTCATATGTTTGACTGAGATTTTTATAAGTTTGGTTTGAAATTCGGCTAACCTTTTCACATTTGGTTAACAAAGTTTCCTACTTTTCATAAGTTTGGGTGAAATTTGGTCAAACTTTTCCCCTCTGGACAACAAAATTTCACACTTGTCATAAGTTGGGGTGAAAGTTTACCAAACTTTTCATGATTGGTTAACAAATTTTCCTACTTTTCATGTGTTTGACTGAGCTGTTTATAAGTTTGGTTTGACATTCGGCTAACCTTTTCACATTTGGTTAACAAATGTTCCTACTTTTCATGCGTTTGACTAAGATTTTTATAAGTTTGGTTGAAATGTGACCAAAATGTTTCACTTTGATTGACACATTTTCCTACTTTTCATATGTTTGACTGAGATTTTTATAAGTTTGGTTTGAAATTTGGCTAACCTTTTCACATTTGGTTAACACATTTTCTTACTTGGCCAAGATTTTTTTGCCATTTTGTTAACAAAGTTTCCTACTTTTCATAAGAACGGGTGAAATGTGGTCAAACTTTTCACATCTGGACAACAAAATTTCCCACTTTTCACAAGTTTGGGTGACAGTTGGCCAAACTTTTCACGTTTGGTTAACAAAATTTTCCTACTTTTCATATGTTTGACTGAGATTTTATTATAAGTTTGGTTTGAAATTCGGCTAACCTTTCCACATTTGGTTAACAAATTTTCTTACTTGACCAAGATTTTTGCCATATGGTTAACAGTTTCCTACTTTTCATAAATTTGATTGAAATGTGGCCAAATATTTTTCCCTTTTGGGTAACAGATTTTCTTACGTTTTGCAAAGTTTCCTACTTTTCATAATTTTGGTTGAGCTATTTTAGACTATGGTCGACAGGTTTTTTGTTTCTACTTTGGTTAACCCGTTTCCTTAGTTTTGTTGAAATATTTATTGAATTTGTCACCAATATGTATCATTCTCTCATCACATGACAACTATATACACCGTAAACACTAACAAAAATTCAACAACCAAGACGTAATTATAATATATGCCTGTTTATTTTACAGTATTTCAAGTACATTGTACAGTATTTCAGTACATGTTTTTTTTTAAGAATAAAAAAAAAATGCATAATGTCATTATACGAAATGGATGATGTGATATGAGGTGGTATACATAGTATCATCACAACGTTTTATTTTCACATACAAAGCTATACACATTGTCTGTTTTTTCTGGATGTCTACACACCATTGTCTGAGTAGGTTGGTTTTTTTCGGTTGGTAGCCTGGTATGTACATGTCACTTAGCATGTAATCATAAAACTGGTCTCCTGCTTGTTGGGCTGATATCTGAGTCTTGTAGATACCCGAGGCATCAATCATCTGAGTGTCGGGCACATCATGTCTTCGGACAGTCTGGGGTTTTCGATGTACCACCCCGTATTTCACCATTATTCTAGGTCTGATCTCTTCCGAACTCGAAAATGTAACGTCAGCACTGAAGTCCCGGTAGTGAATGCGACCTTTGTGCCCGTATCAGTGGTTAGAAGTATTTCCACCGTGTCGAAGGAGTAACGATTCAGCGGTATGTAGTGAGGTTTGTCGTAGGCGCGAAACACTGAGGTCGATTGCTGTTTCATGATAGGAACCGTCCTTAGTAGTGGGACCATGACGTCTCCAACTGGTCTTGTCGCAATGAGATCGCAGAATACGTAGACATTTCGCAGGTCGTTATTCAGGTCTATCGACCCTTCACCTTCAATTGTATCTAGTATCTCTTGTAACTTCTCACTAAATGTAATAGAGGCCCCAGGTTCGAGTATTTTCACGATGACTTTCTTTGATGCGTTGTCGAAATGGAATAGAACACAGAGTTGATCGTCCACCTTCCGATCTTTCATTAGGCGATTCAGTGCAGCTATAAACGCGTCTGGTGAACTGTACAGGCCTGAGGGACACACCTTTCTTATCACTCTACCATTGGGTGGGTTGTATCTTAGCCATACTTCATTCTCTAACACATTACAGTAGTAGCTGGGGAATTGAATTTCGGCCAGACCCACTTCGAAATGTTGACTCACCTCAATAGTCTGTGGTAACTTGACGAAATAGTGACCTGGTGTGTTCTTGGGAAACATATTCGACGAAGCATTACTCGGTAATATCACGTAGAAGCTCATGTTTTAGGGTTTGGTAGCATGTAACCCAGCCAGCTGCTTAGAAGAACGATCCACAACTTGCCTTCGACCGCTTCGACGTTGTCTCGAGACAGATTAAATAGTGATACGCCAATGACTGTGTATATAACGACCAGTTGACAGAAGAAGACAATCTCTAGTCGCGGCACTCGCCGACCACACACACACACATACACCAGACCGAATTTCTGTCCCCTTCTGGGATATTTTGTGAGTTAGTTTCCATGTTGGTTTCTTCCATTACCACTGTTTTTGACCTATTGGGTCATTACACTCGTGTTTCGGTTGTATCATTAGTTGCTATTGACAAATGCAAAAATCAGTGCTCGAGGCGTTCCTTGTGGGCCATTATCGGTACTAAGGACACTACTTTCTGAACTTAGCAGTAGGCATAAGGTCACCATACAAGGGTTGTCGTCCCACTGTGGAGTACCCAGACACGTCAGCGTTGGTTGAATGGGTACGGAAGGAGTGGAATAAGATAAGTCTGATCCACCTGTTACATACCACCAAAAGAAATGAATGATGAAGTCAACCAGAAAGCCACAGTACTTGCTCAAGGTGACTACCGTGTTATGGACAGATTAGGACAAGTCATTATTCTGCATACAGAGAGAGAGAGAGAGAGAGAGAGAGAGAGAGAGAGAGAGAGAGAGAGAGAGAGAGAGAGAGAGAAGGGATGGTGGGAGGAAAAGAGTGATGCGGGTGAGAGAGATAGACAGGGGGAGAGAGTAAGGGTGAGAGTGAAAGCGAGAGAGAAAGAGATAGAGAGAGAAGCGGGAGGGAAAGAGCGAAGCAGGTGAGCGAGATAGACAGGTGGAGAGAGCAAGGGTGAGAGAGAGCGAGCGAGTTAAGAGCGGGATAGTGAGATATCCCATGATAGAGCAGTGAGAGAAGGACAAGCGAGAGTGAGAGAGACAGAGCGAGAGAGAGACAGAGAGAGAGCTAGAGCGGGCTAGAGAGATAGAGACAGACCACCTGAGAGAGTGGCGAAAATGCAAGAGAGAGACAGAGAGAGACAGAGAGAGAGCTAGAGCGGGATAGAGAGAGAGAGAGAGACCACCTGAGAGAGTGGCGAAAGAGGGAGAGAGAGAGTGAAAGAGAGAGAGAGTGAAAGCGAGAGAGCCAGCGGGGGAGAGAAAAAAGAGAGAAAGTTAGAGATAGACAGAGAGAGATAGTGAGAGAGAGACATAGAGAGCTCTAGAGATGTATATATATATAGAGAGAGATCACCTGAGATAGTGGTGAGCGAGGACAGCGAGAGAGAGAGAGAGAGTGAGAGAGAGAGAGCGAGAATAGGAGGAGAGATCGAGGGTGCGAGAGAGAGAGAAAGAGAGCCGGAGAGAGGGAGAGAGAGCGGGAGCACTTGGGAGAGAGAGATAAAGCTAGGAAGAGAGAGGTAGAGAGAGATTGGGAGGGAGAGAGGGAGGGAGACATGGAGAGAGGGAGAGAGAGCGAGAGCGGGAGCGCTTGGGAGAGAGAGAGGCAGAGCTAGGAAGAGAGATTGGGAAGGAAAGAGGGCTGGAGACATAGAGAGAGTGAGAGAAAAGAGAGAGAGCGGGAGAGCGAGCGGGAGCGCTTGGGAGCGAGAGATTGAGCTAGGAAGAGAGAGTCGGAGGGAAAGAGGGAGGGAGACATAGAGAGAGAATGAGAGAAAAGAGAGAGAGGGGAGGTAGAGAGATACCTAGAACTGGATAGAGAGACAGAGAGCGGGAGAGAGCAAGGGTGAGAGAGATATAGGGACAGAGAGAGTGAAAGAGAGATAGGGAGAGAGAGAAAGAGAGAAAGAGTCAGCTGTGGAGAGAAAAAGAGAGAATGATAGAGATAGTGAGAGAGAGCGAGGTGAGAGAGAAAGAGAGGGACAGAGAGAGAGAAGGAGGGAAAGAGGGAGGGAGAGCGGGAGCGCTTGGGAGAGAGAGATAAAGCTAGGAAGAGAGAGATAGCGAGGTGAATGGGAGAGAAAGAGGGAGGGAGACATAGAGAGAGGGAGAGAGTGGGAGCGCTTGGAGAGAGAGAGATAGAGCTAGGAAGAGAGATTGGGAGGGAAAGAGGGATGGAGACATAGAGAGAGAGCGAGAAAAGAGAGAGATCGGGAGAGCGAGGGGGAGCGCTTGGGAGAGAGAGAGAGATAGAGCTAGGAAGAAAGAGAGATAGAGAGAGAGAGAGAGAGTGGGAGGGAAAGAGGGAGGGAGACATAGAGAGAATGAGAGAAAAGAGAGAGAGAGAGGGAGAGAGAGATACCTAGAGCTGGATAGAGAGACAGAGAGCGGGAGAGAGCAAGGGTGAGAGAGATATAGGGACAGAGAGAGTGAGAGAGAGATAGTGAGAGAGAGAGTGAAAGAGAGAGAGACAGAGAGAGTAAGCGAGACAGAGAGGTAAAGGGAGAGAGAGAGACAGCCAAAGAGGGAGAGAAAAAGAGAATGATAGAGATAGTGAGAGAGAGAATAGAGCGAAAGAGAGAGAGAGAGAGAGAGAGAGAGAGAGAGATAGAGAGAGAGAGGTAGAGAGAGAGAGAGAGAGAGAGAGAGAGAGAGAGAGAGAGAGAGAGATTTACAGCAAATAGAAAAACATATTTGCACTGAATTCTTGTATGCATGACCACTGCATATTTTCCAGTGACCACCGCTCGCCTAGCCGTCAATGGTAATTATCTTCAGGTTCTTATCTACCGGTTATCAGTACCCCGCTGGCCCTCGGCTATTGTCGTCTCGTTCGGCTCGTGGTCGGTGAAGCGTTCTGGATGAGTGGTATCGTTTAATCTCGTATGGCCGTCGCTGACTAGCCATTGTATTTTTCTCGCGGGGTGTGCTCGGTGAAGCGTTACTTGTTTCTTGTGCGCGCAGGTAAAGTTGGCGGTCAGGGGAAGTTAGTGTGTAGAAGGGGGACAATTCTGGTTGAGTCAAGGGACCGATTACTCTCCCCTCGGAATCCGTTTATAATTAAGGGGTATAACTTTGCTGTTTAATAATATTACATAATTTAATGTATATCTTGATACTCTATGGTTTAAATTAATGGAGACACGTAGATTTTTATTGACGTATCTATTCGCTAGTATACATACAAGAATTTAGAGGGTTTAATTAAGTTTTTAGGTTTAATTTTTAATAAAATTCTATGGCCGGTTAGAATATTCCTAAACCAGATTTTCACCATGCGCGTAATGTTAAAACATGGGGTAAGGAAAACCTGCCGAATTAGCATACTGAGCCGTGCAAAAAAGTTTATTCATGCAATCCAAAAAGGGATTCTCGGGTTACCTCGAGAGATGGACTAAATCATTGTCATATTGAGTTCTATCTCGTCATCGAAAGGGTTGACTGGGGTTCGATCACACCACACACTGTGCTGGGTCGGTTCTCGCCACCGGGGTGCCCCTCCCGCTCGGACCGAATCGCGCCGATATCCGCCCGAATCAGTTCGGTTCGGACCGGATCGCGTCGGATCCCTTCGGAGCGCATCGCCGCCACCACCACCGTCGCCACACCCCTAGACCGGAAGTGACAACCGGAAGTAGTCACCACGACAACCGGAAGTCGTCACCCAGAACCAAGAAAATAACCGCCAAGTTCAAATATCTGGGTCATTTGCGGGCCGTTTTCACGGGGGGCCAGTGTGGGAGATATAACATTCATATAGGGAAATACGACTTCCGGCCCCCCCCCCATGATGGCCCCCAAATACTACTTAGTTTGCGTGTCTCTTACTATTCCTAACTAACTAACTAATTAACTAACTAACTAACTAACTAATTATCAAATACGGACGCAGTACTTTTTAGTCAATCAGTCAGGTTCAGTCTCTACAATGATTGATTGATTGATTGATTGATTGATTGATTTAGGAATCGACATCACAGCATTCGGGGCATTCCCATAAGTGCTCCGTGCCCATCCTCAGCAGCCAGCGAAGAGTTCCAACACTAATAGTACCAGTAGCAATCTGATCATAAGTCCGTCTCGCCTTTCCTCTGAGCGTTGAGCATCGGCCAGATCCCTACGTCACTCCTCGTTGTCTCATTCTTGCCAGACCATGGTAATCCATTTGCTCCTCCGAGGTGTGCACGTGCTCCCACAAGGCCGCAACCACGTCATGCCTTGTCATGTATCAATACTCCACCAAGTTCTGCAGAGCCAGCCAATCTGTCCGCCTGTTCATTTCCCAGCACACCAGCATGCCCCGGAGAAAAGATCCAGGCGATGCTTGTCACCCGTGACCTCCGAAGCGAAGCAAGCCACTCCGCACGAAGTCTGCCCGTCCTCACCCTCGTCAGCATGCTTTCTGAGTCAGTTACAATCACGATGTGTGTGTTTGTGTGTGTGTGTCGTATTCTCCATCCAGCGGAGAGCCGCAGTGACTGCCTCCACTTCCATTCTCAAGCTGGATGTTGTGGTATCATATGCCAGGCTCTCCTGAACCAAACATCGACCATTAGCTTTGGCTATGAACCCCCAGCCACTTCTCTCACCTCTTGACACCGAACCATTTGTGTAGATAATCACATCACTCGAGTGAGCATTGTCCTGAATTAGTTGCTGGATTTCCACTTCCGTGGCCCCTGCTGGCCACTCCCTGCACTCCCGGCTTAATGTGATTATGACTCTGCACAAGTCTGACTGCTCCGCTGGCACTCTGACCCACTCCTCTCAACGCCTAATGTTCTCCAAGGGGCACACCTGTCTGATTGTATCCTCCGCCTGAGCCATCCATGATTTCCCTCTTATCAGTCGCTGACCCTTAACTGCGTCCAGCGCCTCATGCAGTGGGTGGTCTGTGTCTGCAGCTACTCTGAGGTATGCCTTCGCCTGCATCACCTTGAGCCTAACAGCAACAGTCGGCAGACCAAGGATGTAACGCATACACACTACTGGGGTGTCTCTAGTGCATCCCAGAATTACCCGCATAGCTTCGTTCTGTATGCGCTCTAACTTCACCAGCTGACTCTCTGAGACAGTGAGCAGACCTAATCCATAATCAATTACTGAGAGGATCAAGTGCTGGTATAGTGTGAAAAGCATTCTCTGCTCTATGTCCATTGCAGCCATAGTTTTAAGTGCATTGAGTCTCTTTTGAGATCTTGTCACGACCGTCTCCACAAGGTCCTTGAAGGATAGGCTCCTGTCAAATGATATCCCCAGATACTTCAGTTTTTTCTCTCTGCTGGCATTTCTACCGTCTATCGGCTTGTGACATCAGCTCTTACAATCCTGTTGTCCAGAGAGCACCACAAGTCCTACAATGAAGGTTAGCTGCAATGGATCTTCAACACTATCTGTCTCTCGCCCTGACTGTACATTCTGTCAGATTGTTGTTCGTCCATCTCTTGATGTTATCTTCCCACTTGTATCATTGTCTGCCTCTTGCTCGCTTGCCTCACCTTGTCCTCCTGTATTGTTTTTTCTAAGAGTATTATGTCTTTTAACGTAGCCCAAATATTTCACTTGCCTCTTTTTTATTTCCTTCATCAACTCTCTTTTCATTCCCAGTTTGTCTAGAACCTCTGTATTTGATTGTATTTTGTTTTGTAAGTCAGTAAACCTTATTTGAAAATTAAAAAAAAATAAAAAACAAAAAATAAAAAACAAGTATTAGAGAGTAGAAAAACGTCAAACATTTTGCCACACGTGACATACACACACCTGTCTCCATGAAACACTAACACACTGCGTTAAGTTTCCAGCCGTGAGCGCCAATCAATACCTCTAGACTCCACGATTCCTGAAGAAACGACGTATTGTATCAATACATATTAAAATCTGCTGTGTGCAGTTTCACATCTTGTGATGGCTATCGTGGTCTTTTATTCTTCAAATGACCACATACTTCCTAGCTCGTTCTATCTGTGTCAATCAATGCCCATCAATAGATTCATTAATGGAAAGCTGACGGAACGAATATAGACTGAAGCGATTGCCAACTGGCAATTAGATCTTTTATCGTGAAATAAAGAAGGTGATCAATACAGGCAATAAAAACAGATCGGGCAATTAATCAGGGCCGCACAATCGATGCAATCATCATTCGCCCCACCAAATCCTACAGCCTGGTTTGTTGTTTCTTGTACATTAAACTTCAGGTGTTCCGGTGCAGAAACTTCTGGATCAATTCCTCTGTTCTTACATGCAGCAGACACGTTGTTTGAACACCTGGCTGGATAGACGGACATGCAGACAGACAGACAGACAGATAGACAGACAGACAGACAGACAGACAGACAGACAGACAGACAGACAGAATTGAATTGAATTGATCTTTATTTTCAAAGGGTAACAAATTGGGCGCGTAGGCCCGTCTTACATTCGGCCCTTCCAATCACTCATCTTTCGTTCATCAACAGTGCATGATGCATTCACATAGGGAAAACAAACACATTGTCAAATGAATGTTGTAAGCATGAAAGATGCTGTCGGATACGTTGTGATTGATGGCTCAATCCCAAAGAGATAAATGATGAAAAATCATTTTTCCCAATGTGATCCTGCCCGTTTAATTAATTTAGCTGTACTGACTCAATTGTTGAGACCAGAAATAGAGTTTTAGAGAACCAAGGAATACCTTCAGGAAATAACTGACAAAGTTGTATTCCCTTTTATACCCAAATTATCCCTTTAAGTGGTTCCTTGCCTCTCCTCTACCAACTAATTAATTCTATCTAGGGTAATTTAAAACAAGTTTGACTATGACAAGTAAAATACAATCAATACATGACATGACCTCAGTTTTTATGATTTAATAAACACAAATATGGAGTTTGTAAATTGCATTCAAAATTACAATTTCCTGTCATAAAATAAGGACATATACATATACATTAAATATACAGGATTGATGTGCCAATGATAAGGTAGATATTAACAGTTATATTTTTCCCAGTGGCATGTAATGCTAATCTTTTACTGGCCTGGATGATCTGAAAAAAAAGAACTGTCTACAATCAGGATTCTCCACTTCCAGCTTTGGGAATCACTCTGGCTATCATCAATTGTAGTATTAGTGTTCCAGGGCGTAGTAGAACATAAGTTGGCTCTTGGTTTTCCTTCATTGTTTGGCAGGGTAATTGTTTAAATAAAGATTACCTCTCCTATGAGACAAATGGAATGGTTGCAGGTAGATAAGGTTCTGCGCTACTCTATCAAGGGCATCACTCAACAATGTGCTCACTCAACAGGTGCTGCATTCAATCTTCACCAAGTCAGGTCTGGATTGACATGAATAAGACCACTACCTGAAATTCCATCAATCACATAATTCTAATAATATCATAAATATGACATTAGAATTTACATGTAAAAGCCTAAGAACATAACCAGTGAAAACAATAAAATGAATCCTGTTCTTAGAGAAAACAAACATAGAAGAAAGATAGTCTTGGGTGTTCCCAATTAGTTATCACCAACATAGTTGTTTGCTCTCAATCCAATCTTCCACTATCAAGTGTTCAAGGTTTAACTAGCAGATGTGCAGTTTCATCATCACTTATGCCTGTCCTCAGGTCTATAGAAGTAATACCTTGAGTGATTGGGAATTTGACAATTATGTTGACCATTCTCTTCTGTATCTAGTTTTGTTCTCTACTTCATCTTTTCCTATTCAAGAAAAAGGGTCTCATCCATTAAGGGCTTTTAAAATCAGTTCCCATTGTAATGAGTGCTTGTTTATAAGCAATGTAAGTACATTATGGTATCTTCTTGTATAGCATTCAGGTGTATTCTTCATTAAATGCTTCAAGTGAGAAGATTTCTTCCATTCTCATGGATGTAATATTTATTATCATCATCAACATGGTTTCCTTATCTCATTGTAATTACAATCATTATCATCATAATTATTGCATTGTCATTACAATCATTATCATTATTATCATGCTTATGACATTAGAAATCATTACATTATTCTAACATTATCATCATAATCATTGTTACATCATTTTCATTACATTACAGTCATCATCATCATCTTTGTAGTGCATTATTATCATTACACTAGACCATATGTGTTAACAGTAGTGACATGAAATACACAGTGGGATTTTGCTTAAATTACAAACACAGATGCTGGTGCTATGCGTAATGTATGATATGGTTTGTGTCGTGCTTAGCGCACAAAACTAGATGATTATAGCATGAATGATATTTTATACAAAGTGGTGTTATGCGCCGGAGTGTACTAAATTATTTTTTTAGTTTATGGGTTACACCGAAGCATTTCTCTGGTGATAGGCATGGCATTCCACATCAAAGTTGCCGGCTATCATGAGATTGACTGTTGGCTTATACTCCCTCTCTCTCAGCATGTAACTTCACTCACTCACTCAATTTCCTCATGCATCAGTCAACATATCCATCTTTGCATGTGAGGTCACTTCACTCTCTCAGACATCATTCATATGTATGGATGATCATTTCACTCAGTCCATAGACACATTCATATTGGTATGGGTGATCATATAGGAATCATTCATCACACATCCTTCATACTGTCATGTAAAGTGGGTACTTATGTGATTTCCCAATGATAACCTTAAATGTTAACACCATTGACATCACAATGAGATCTCACCCATTCATCAGACAATCATATCTGTATGGATGACAATCATGCATATGTAGGTGCTTTATCCCTGATAAATTCTCAGGTTCAATAACAATGATATTACAATCAAATCTCCTCCTTCAACCTAACTTATACTATTTCATGGATATTTAGCATGCATGCTGATGGGGTTTATGAAATGATACATTCACATCTGTTTAACAATGATGAATTCACACATGAATCCTCACAGACATGTTATAAGCAATGACATAGTGATTATTGTGATCATTAGACACACTTAGGCAATTCACCCAGGATTTAGCAACATGAAATCCAGGAGTTATCACATGATCTCATAAAATACATACAATTTAGGTGATATATCCAATTCACCTTCAGGCATTATGAATCTTAACCATTCTAACATGCCGGTTGACTAAGTATTATTATGGTGTGGCACAAACATTAATTCCATATGTTTACAACATTGAAATACATTTGACTCACTGCATGGGTGCCTTAACTCACCACACAAAATTATGATACCTGTAGAATCTGGTTCTCATGGATTCATGAATTATAAGAAAACTATTTGGTTGTCCATGTGCTCATGTCACAATTAAATCTACTGATTAATTACACATTACACTAGTTTGACTTACCAGTGTTTACACATTTACAATAGTTTCCTTAAGTCTTAAGTTACTCATGTTCATTGTAGATTGAGTTGCTTAAGAAATAAAATGTGCATGTGTCTAATGCTTTATACATTAACTAAGTTGCTTAGCTGGGAGAAAATAAACACTGTAGTTTTCTCCTAATGTACAGTTTATCTTATGACTATGATAACTGAGTATAATATTATTTAGTTTGTACTAGATTAAATTCTTTAAGAACTCACCATTCCAATCATTGTAGATTGAGTTGCTTAAGAATTAAATGTACAGCTTGGATTAATGCTTTTTATACATTAAATCAGATGTTTACTTTTGGGAGAAAATAAAATTCACTATGGGTATTCTTAATTAATAGTTTATCTATAAACTATAACAATTAAATTAACTTCTTAATTCACCACACGTGTTCAACGAGTCTACTTACCAACTCTTCTTCTGGAAAAATAGGCTCACACTTAATCTAAGATTTAAAATAAATTATATTCACCTCATCAAAACACGACAGCTTCACAATGCGTGTCAACATTTGACATCACCAAGAAGTAAGGTCATAGATTTGGTTGTTTCCAAATACTGGCTGCTGGATGTATGGTCCTTCTCTTTAGACAATTTTCTCACTTAGTCTGGCGAGTTAAGAAGCTACCATTCTGCAGGCACATCTTGGTTTGTGACCAGTCGCTGTTTCGTTGGGACAATGAGGCCGGAAATCGATTGTAGCTGTTTATATCTCAGCTTTTTCCGTTTCATGTTTTTACTTTCCCGTGGACCATGAGTCCGTCCTTTAAAATATGGGATTGTAGTCATATGAAACAAACTTAGTATTTTTTGGTGGTGAACTCTGATTTTGTCGTCCTGGAAATAATTAATGCGATGTTACGTTTTGTGAAAATATATCACAGATGCATATTCTCATGGTATATAACACATGCCCCCTCCCACACACGCATCCCGCACCAACCCAAGCAACCCTCACCTACTCACAAATCACCCACCCATACCCACAGATCCCCCACCCACCACAGATCCCCCACTCACCACACATCCCCCACTCATCCCTCCACCCACTCACAGATTCCGCCACCAACCCAGGCAACTAGCACCCACCCACACACACATCCCTCACTTACCCAGACGCATCTTTCCACCCACTCACACATATACCAATCCACTCAAACTCACCCACACACACATACTCCACCCACCCACACACCCTCCAACCACACACACATCCCCCTCACATACGCACATCCCGCACCAACACACACATCCCTCACTCACTCACACATCAACCACCAATACCCGCACATCTTTCCATCAACATACACATTTCCCCGCCCATCCACACATTTCACAACCACCTACACACCCAAAAAACCACACACACATTCCCAACCGACACACATTCCCCCACCAACACAACATCTCCCACGTAAACACACATCCGCCACACACATCTCCCACCTACCAACACCCACATATCCCCCACCCGCAAAAGCCCACACATCCCACTACCCAAAAACACCCACGCAAACACACCAACCCAAACACACATCCTCTTCCCACAAATCCCTCACCCACGCACATGCCCCTTCATACTCACATCCCTTCACTCACCAACCCACTCATCTCCGCACCCACCTACACATTCTTCACAAACCCACACATCCCACACCTCCCCACCCACCCACTCACATCCCCACCCGAGCACATCTCCACACCCCCATCCCCAACCCACACACCTCTTCCATCCATATATACATCCGCCACACCCATCCCTCAACCCATACACACATCCCCACACCCCCTACACACATCCCTACACACCCATCTACATACCCCCACCCACACATCCCTATACACACAACCACACCCCCTACCCACCAATACCCACCCTCGCCCATACTGACACCCCCACCGACCAACTCACATTTCCACCCAGAAACATCCCTCATCCATACAAATATTCCCCACCCACCAACATATCTCTCCACCCACCCAGCCAGCCACACACAATTCCCCCACCCACACATACACATACCCCCACACACATACCCCCACCCACAAACTCATCCCCCAACACAAACACAATCCTCACATCTAGACACACACACAATGCCCCAAATAATCATTGAAGCTAATGTGAACAAACTCCCACACTTTACACACACCTATACTGACGATTATCGTGAGCATTCTCACAAAAATGTTAAAAATGGAGAGCAAATTATGCACATACATTGTGTAGGGTGAAAAAAAAATAGTGATACGATACAATAAGTTGATTCCTAAAATTGACGTAAACATGATGAAATAAGCAGTGCACAAATTCGTGTGTTAGAAAATCAAGTGGTAGTAAACATGATATGTATGATGAGTATACCGAAAAAAATATGGAATAGCACGCCACATGACATACATGCGCTTAACCCTCTCTATCTCTCTTTCTTTTTGTTTTTGTTTCTTTCACATACACTAACTCTCTCGTTGTCTCATCCCCCCACCCACACACCCATCCTCCACCCACAAACACACACCCACTCACATATCCTCCACCACCAACCCATACACCCCCAACCACCCAGCCAAACACACACCCCACCACCCAAATATCCCCCATCCACATCCTCCACCAACACACATCTTCCCAGACAGACAGACAGACAGACAGACAGACAGACATTTATATTTACAAGAGACAAGAGATAGAGTGGTGTATACAATGGATTAGGTGTCAGTCTCTGTCTTCCGAATGTTTCTAAAATCTGCACTGGTGGTGGTGGGTTGGGGGGGGGGGGTATATGCCTTTGATTTATCATCGTACCTGGTTTAGGAAAAAATATAAAGATTGTATTACCAAATGCCCGCTGCTGTCATTTGGTGGAGAGCTTTGGGCTGGATTCTGGCGGAGAATTGACCACGCCAATCCCAATGACTCAAGAAGTGTTTATACTTCTATTGTACATGTAAGGATGATAATTATGTCATCATTATACCCTTACACCCTTACATCATCATCATCATCATCAGCATCATCATCATCATCATCATCATCATCATCATCATCATCATCATCATTATCATCATCATCACTATCATTATCACCATCACCACTATCATCACCATCATAATCATCATCATCACCATCATCTTCATCAAGTAGCACGGTTTCTGCAAAACATTGCTTTCATCATGGCTGCCAGAAGAGACTCTTTGTCTTCCTCCATCTCCCCTGCATCCTGTACGTTCGTGCCTAAGGGAACCTCTGTCCTCCTCCAGCTCCCCTGCCTCCTGTACGTTCGTGCCTAAGGGAACCTATGTCCTCCTCCATCTCCCCTGCCTCCTGTATGTTCGTGCCTAAGGGAACCTCTGTATCCCACATCCGGCCATATTGGTATCAATGACACCATGAACAACCAGCAAATCACAACATCTCAACTGCTTGCGCTCTTGAACGGATTACGTCACACTTTTCCTAACTCGTTCATTTTCTTCTCCTCCATCATATCACCGAGTTACGGATTCCAGCATCGTCTAGCTGACATAAATAACAACATTTTGCAGAAGTTTTGTTCTCACAACAACATAAAGTTCATCAACAACACACCGGTGTTTATTTCACAGACTGGAGCACCTAAAAAGCCACTTTATAAGGATCAAGTACATTTGTCTACATTGGGCACCAGCGTGCTCGCCAAAAATATTAAATACCCAGAACGTACACAACCTACATCCAATACTGGATCGCGTAGGACACTTTTAGCTACACCACCTCAAACTCAAGCCAGACGACATACTGCCGCCACATCAAGTACAAATAGGCCAGAAGAGAGCAGATCACTCATAACCACGGCACCTGATATCCAAGCCAGACGGAACATTTCCACCACACCAAATCCGTACAATACGCCCTCTTTCAAACAGGAAGGTGATAATTATGAAGATACGTTCCCTCTTCTCCACAGCAAGGATCAATCCAGTAGTAACAACAACGTGCCACCACAGCCTCCTGTTATCCACGAATCAGAGCCTATAGTTGGAAGTTGTTACACACCCGTGAGAAATCAACAGTATCCATTCCATTATAACACAGAGTTGTTATACCTCGTACGGTTTAGCACAGCTTCACTTCGTCAGGCACTTATAATGTCGCTGTACCAAGGACCAACACAGCCTGGTATTTACTAGCAATTCAGCACAAAGCAACACCGGATCTCGGTACAAGAAAGAGCCTCACCTAGAAAGTTTATGCGCATACTTGGTTATTGATTTATATAGCAACGTATTAGATTGTACGTGGCTGTAAACATTGACTCGTATTGAAGTCACAGAGATTGACACTTAGTTAGACATCTTTTATAATACTTTTTATCGCGTTTATACTCTGAGTGAGGGGGTCTTCACTCCCCGCTTTAAACAGAGACATTGACTTGTATAGTCATTTATTGATTAATTTGGATAACAGTTGGTTACTTAGCTTGTGAAGTAGTTTTTTCAGGTAAATTATTTTATCTTAATCAAAATTTTCATTTATTCGGCCTTAGTGAAAGTAGGCTTAATGATAACATTTCAGATGAGGACATCTCTATTAAAGGGTACAAAGTTTTTAGAAGGGATCCCTGTAGGAAAAAAGAGACATTCATAGTAACCTATGTTTCTAATTTACTAAATGCTCACCGTATGCTAGACTTTGAAACTTGCGAAATATAATGTATTTGGTAAGAGCTAAAACTTCAAAACCGCACACACCTGATAACTGGCTACCTCTATCGAAAGCCCAGTGCTGGACACGTCAGGTACGAAAACTTCACTACCATGATGCATGTGGTTTTCGTTTCCGGGAAGGAAATTATACTACTCGGAGACTTTAACATTGACATCAACAAATCCAACATAATATGGGGAAATATAATTGCATCATACAGTTTCCAACAAATAGTACAACAAGCTACTAGAGTAACAAAGTCATCTTCAACAGTCATAGATCACATTTATGTAACTTGCTCAGACAACATCATAGAATGCACCGTACCCAATTGTGCAATGAGCGATCACTACCCAATATGCTGCACGTGGTCTAAACAAGGAATTAAAACTCCTAAACATAAACACATAAGTGTAAAATATGTAAGTTACAAAAATTTCAACCAAAACGCATTTTTACAGGACTTGCTCAGTTCACCTCTAGACAATGTTTATCAGCTTCATGACCCGGATGATGCTCTGGAATTCTGGATGAAAACCTTTATTGATGTTTTTGATAGACATGTGCCAGTCAAGGAAGTTCGACTAAAACACCACGTCAAGCCACCTTGGATCACCCAGGAAATACTTGAAATTATGAGAGACAGAGATAAAGCACATAAAAAGCGGGATCTCAGTGCATACCGTACTCTTAGAAACAAAGTTCAATATAACATACGACGGGAAAAGAAAAATTACTTTAAGAACTTAGTAATGGATAAAATAAATAGTAAGGATATATGGAATGCAATTAACACCTTGACAAACAAGTATAACTTCCGAAGTTCTTTACCATCAAATCATATTACATGCGACCAATTCAGTAATTTTTTTTTCAAACTGACATAGACCAGTTGAAGGCTTCAATACCTAATTCTCCTTGCAACTTATCTTTAATGTCTTCGTTTTGCGAGAATAGATGCTCCCGCGATATTCCTTCCGTCATACAGCTAATGACAATCACTGAAGTATTCACTTACCTCAGTAACCTAAACAACACAACCTCATCTGGGTCAGATGGAATCAGCAACCGGATTCTCCGTTGTGCTGCGCCAGTGATATGTACACCACTAACCTATGTATATAATCAGTGTCTCACCAAAGGCCACTTTCTATCAGCTCTCAAAATCGCTAAAATGTACCCTCTTCTTAAATCTGGTTCATTGGACAATGGTCTCCCGAACAATTACAGACCCATTTCCTTACTATCATCACTATCTAAGCCACTAGAAAAACACATCCATAAAGTAACATTACAATATTTAGTTCGCAACAAGCTTATTGTTGACAGCCAATCAGGATTTCGACCAAAATATTCTTGCCATACGGCCCTAACAAACATGATAGAAAATTGGCACCAGAATATAAACAACAACAGTCTATGTGGAACTGTGTTTATTGATTTCAAGAAAGCATTTGATATGATAGACCATGTTATTTTAATTAAAAAACTTGAGACAATGAAAATTGGCCCTAATGTAGTCACTCTAATATCTTTTCTATCAAACAGAAAGCAAGTAGTATCACATAATAAATCTCTGTCTCAAACCACTACCTTCAATATTGGAGTACCGCAAGGCTCTATTCTTGGCCCTCTATTATTTGCCATATATATTAACGATCTACCTTTGCATCTTTCGTCGTCCTGCGATCTATTTGCAGATGACTGTACAGTGTACACAAACGCTGAAAACTGTATTTTACTGGAGTCGTCTTTACAACAAGAATTAAATAGTGTAGTTAGGTGGAGCTATTCAAACCGTATGCAAATTAACACCACTAAAACAAAAGCAATGTTATTAACAACCAGACAAAGACTTCAAACTTCACACACATCACTTCAACTTCACATCGATAACATGCCAGTAGAAAATGTAATTGAGTACAAAACATTAGGCCTAATCATTGATAGAAACCTAACCTTTAATTCCAACGTTCAAGCGCTCATTAAACAAACAGCGAAAAAAGTCTACCAACTCGCCAAAATTAAAAACTTCCTTGATGAGGACACAAGGAAACTATTCTATTCTTCTCATATACAGACACACTTTGACTACTGCTCTACAATCTGGGACGGTTGTTCTAATTCAAACACCAAGCGACTTTACTCACTCCAGAAACGGGCCATGAGTCTAATTTATAGCAAACATTTATCTGACAATCCTAGCCTGTATAAACGCCTTCAGTTACTACCATTCCGCAAACGCCTGCTTTTCAATAAAGCTAAACTAATTCACAAAATCCTGCATCGGAATGCCCCAAATTACCTTTGGCCATTGTTTAAATATAATGCTAGACACAGTAAACGTTTAAATATACTACACATTCCGAAGCCTAGGATTGACTTATACAAAACAAGCTAAACGTACTCTGCAGCTCAGCTGTGGAACAATCTTCCACAAGAAATCAAAGACATCATCAATCCCTATTCATATAATCGCAAATTATTCTAACACTATCTCAATACGGATTACCTCCCCTCTTAATAATAGAAATAATAATAATAGTAACAAAACCCTAGTATAACAGCCAGTCCCCTTTTTGTAGGCCAGTATATTCCACGCTTTCCGGCATGGCACATTATTGATTGATTGATATTCCACATGGCTAATAACAAGTGTCAGGCCATTATCTAATATTATTGTGTCGTGTAGTTTTGATGTTCGCATTTTGCCCATGCCTTTATAATGCATCATCATCATCATCATCATCATCTTCTTCCACTTCTGCCGTCAAGCGTCGTGGGGAGGAATAATTTGCGTTCCAGCGCCCGGTGGGCGGCACTGGATAGTGTCATTCCGTGTGGTTGTACAATGTCTCTGATGTCGTCAATCCATTTTCTTCTTGGACTTCCTCGTGGTCTCGTCGCAGATGATCTTTGATGTAAGGCCAGTGATGGTAGTTGCTGATGTTGCATTCTAACAACATGGCCAAACCACTTGATCTTCTGTCTTTCAATAAATGTGGCACAAGGTGTTGATCCCACAGTCTGTCTGATAGTAACATTTCTTACTCGGTCTCGGATTGTTAAGTTGGCAGCTCTCCTCAGGCATCTCATTTCGCAGGTGTTGATTTTGCGAAGGTGTAATTTGGATAAAGTCCAGGTTTGAGATTGGTAGCATAGGGTTGGTGTGAATATGCTGTTTATTATCTGTCGTTTTGCGGACATGGGTATGTTTGGATGTTTCAGTAAGGGTGACAGTTGATATGTAAGTGCACTAGCTTTTTGACATCTGATTTCAATTTCTCTGTCTAATCTGCCATCTTCTGTGATCATACTTCCAAGGTATTTGAATTCTTTAACTTGTTTCAGAGGTGTGTTATTTATCTGTATACTTAGTGGGCCTGGCGATCTGCTAACTTGCATTACTTCGGTTTTGGCTGTGTTTATACTCATATTGTATCTGCTGCAGGTTGAACTCAGATTAGTAATATGATTTTGTAGTCTGCCCTCGTCGCTGTAAAACAGGCACTGATCATCTGCAAATAGAAGTTCATTTATTCCCTGTGGGTCAGTTGTTTCATCTGGAGTAAAGAGTTCTAAATTTTCTGAATCTGGTCTGTCGAGACTTGCTTCTTTGGAAATTCTGTCCATGTAGATATTGAATAGCAGGGGAGAGAGCACACATCCCTGTCTCACTCCTGTATTGACTGTGAACATATCTGATATACCTTCCTGTGTTCTTACTGCACTTTGGCTCGAGTGGTACATGGCTATGATGTTTTCTAGCAGTTGCCCTTCTATCCCATAGTCTTCAAGGATGGTCCATAATTTGTATCTGTCTACTCTATCAAAAGCCTTTTCCTGATCTACAAACACAATATTCTGCTGGTCACTATATTCAATAGTTTTTTCACAAATTTGTCTAAGTGTAAATAATGCATCAGTGCAACTTTTACCTTTCCGAAAACCGAATTGTGCTTTGCTTAACTGTTGTTCAACTATTGGTCTAGCTCTTTGTTCCAAAAGTTTTGCATACATTTTCCCTATATGGCTCAGGAGTGATATACCTCTGTATGTTTCGCACTCTCTCATATTGCCTTTCTTTTTCCATATTGGTAATATTATTGCCTGTTGCCAATCATCTGGGACTTTTCTTTCTTCCCATGCTATATTAAAAAGTCTTGTTAGCCATTTAACTCCTGTTTCCCCACAGGCCTGAATAGCTTCTGTGGTGATTCCATCTGGACCTGGTGATTTGTTTTTAGGACTTTTCTGTATAACTGCTTTGACTTCTGCAGGTATGAAATTTGGTTCTTGCTGTCCCTGGCGTTTAGGCACAAAAGTGAGGTTTCCTATGTTATCTGTGGGGTTAAGTAGTTCTTGAAAGTATTCTGCCCACCTTGCTAGTCTTTGTTGTGGATTAAATATTGGCATACCTCTTTTGCTGTTTATGATGGTGGTTGGGTTGTAACATGCATCTCTGTTTCTAATTGTGGTGACACGTTTATAAAATTCTCTTGGGCAGTCTTTGCTAAGGGTCGCCATCTGTTCACCGTATATTCTCCAGGATTCATCTTTAGATGCTCTAATTGTTCGTTTGGCATTACGTCGTGCTATTCTATAAGTAATATAGTCCTGTTCAGATTTAGTTGTGATCCACTTTTTGAATGCTACCTTCTTTTTGAATATGCTATCTTTAACTTCGTTGTTCCACCAGGCTGTTCTTAATCTTTTGTCCTGCCCTACTTTCTTTGTTCCACATTTATTTTCCAGTGTGTCGAGCATGGCAGCCTTGAAACATGTCCATTCCTTATCTACGCTTGAGTGGTCATCAGGGATGTTCTTATGTAGGTTTTGGATTTCTTGATTGAAGTCGTCTTTAACCGTATTTTCCTGCAGCCTCCTATAATTGATGACATGTGTTGTTACCTTTTTGTTTCTTATTTTCCTGTGTGGTGAAATCTTCTTTATTATGACTGGCTTGTGATCAGTATCAACATCTGTATTTGGGAGTGCTCTTGAATCTAATAGTAGCCTTCTGTCTGATTTCCTAATTAGAATAAAGTCAATTTGGGATGCTTGGTTTATGTCATTCCATTTATACCAGGTTTTGGTGTGGCTACGACGATGTTGAAAAAAACTATTTGTTATTATTAGTCCATGTTCCGAACATATGTTGAGTAGATGTTGACCATTGCTGTTACAATCAGTCTCTGTGTCGCTGAATGGCCCCATGCAATCCTCCCACGGTGTTCTTCGTGTGCCTATTCGTCCGTTAAAATCACCCATCACAACTAGTTCATCTGTCTCCTTGACATTATTTAACGTGTCTGCAAGTTTATCAAAATATTCGTCTTTGTCTTCGTCGCTGTAAGTGTCATTACATGGGGCGTATGTTTGTATAAAAGTTGTTGTTCTATTTCCTTCTTTGATCTGTACTAGTATTATCCTTTCTGATATAAATTTAGTGTTGATAATTGCTTTCGCTTTGTCTGGATGCAACAAAAAACCCACTCCATGTTTAGCTGTAGCTCGCTGGTCGACGCCACTCCATATAAGGACGTAACCTTCGTGTGTTTGTTTCGTGTTCTGCCCCTTTTTCCTAGTGTCTGCGAGTCCTAATAATTGAATATTTGATTGTTTCATAAACTCTACGAGAGCTGGTTCCTTATATCCTAGACCTGTAACATTCCAAGTTGCAAAAATCTCTTTTCTATTTGAAGTGTGTCGAAATTTAGCAGTTGTCGTCGTTAGTCGCTTGTTGTGTCGCTTCGGTGTGTAGTTTCCGGCGTGAACGCTGATAGAGCTGCGTTTTTCTCTCAATTTCCTCCATAATTCTCGAGCAATAGTTCTTGAACAAATAAATTCCCTACCGGTTTGCTGGACCTGTCGTAGGTTCATCCTTATTTGAACAAATTGATGTTAAGAAACACGCACAGAACACATAATTAATCTCCGAATCCAGCGACGCGGTTTACACCGCCATCTTGTATTCAACAATTCAACAATGCATATCTTTTATATTGTTGCTGTTCTTTGTTAGCCTTGAATGATGTGTGAATGAAATAATGTATGAAAGAGAGTGATGGAAGGGCAGAATGTTAGACGGGCCTGCGTGCCCAATTCTTAATCCCTTTGAAAATAAAATTTGTTCGTTCGTTCGTTCTCCAAGGAAGTAGGCCTTCCGTCACTGCTCTGTCTACGCCACTGTTAGTTTTAACATGGCCACACATTTCCATTTCAGAGACACCATGTTGTTTGATTGGAGTCAAGAACATTGGAGTCAAGAACCGACATCACAGCACTCGGGGCATTCCCATCAGTGTCCCATCCCCATCTTCAACAGCCGGCAAATAGTTCCTTTCACAACTCTCCGACACACCGAGTCCAAGGTCCACAGTACCCCGACACACCGGGTCCAAGGTGTCATAATTATCTGACACACAGGGTCCGGGGTGTCACAATTCCCCGACACACCAGGTCCAATGTGTCACAATTCCCCGACACACCGCGTCCAAGGTCCACAATTCCACGAAACACCAGGTCCGGGTGTCACAATTCTCCGACACACCGGGTCCAAGGTGTAACAATTACCTGACACACAGGGTCGGGGTGTCACAATTCCTAGACACGCCGGGTCCGGGGTGTCACAATTCCCCGACACACATCGTCCAATGTCCACAATTCCCCGACACACCGGGTCCGGGTGTCACAATTTCCCGACACACCGGGTCTCGGTGTCACAATTCCCCGATACACAGGGTCTAGGGACTACAATTCGCCGACAAACCGAGTCTAAGGACCACAGTTCCCCGACACACCTGGACCAAGATCCATAATTCCCCGACACACCGTGTCCAAGATCCATAATTCCTCGACATACTGGGTCCAAGGTCCACAATTTCCCGACACACCAGGTCCAAGGTGTCACAATTTCCCGTCATACTGGGTCCAAGGTGTCACAATTCCCCTACACAACGGGTCCAAGGTGTCAAAATTCCCCGACACACTGGGTCCAAGGTTCACGGTCCAAGGATCCCCGACACATCGGGTCGACAGCTTGAAATCAGTTGTAAGCCGTGTAGGAGGAGATCGTTTTGCGTTGATTTCAATGGTATAGGTGTCGATCATTCAGAGAGCACCGGCAAACTTCTGAACGTAGAATTCCTTTATAAATCACAAACAGCCAATAAATGCTGTCGTTAATAGCACAGTCCGATATAGGACATGGAAGCAATCTTTTTTTTTTTAACAGGGCAAAAGTCTGCAAGGAACAGACGACCAGCTGAAGATGAATTTCACATTATGTCATTAATTGTGAACGATAAGTGATAGAAACGGCCCAATTTAAGATGGACCTGCGTGCACAATCTGCGGCCCTTTAAATATACAATTCTCTCGTCAGTTCAATCGTTCGTTCTAATTAATGTCACCCATCAGTCCAGCCCAAACCCCACTTGACGTTAAACTCAAGCTTGTGGGAAAAGTCTCTAATTTACCTCCCTCCATTAATCGGCCAACGGACTTTGTCTGTCTGCGTGGAGTTACATTGATTCGGTGAATAGTTTGTTCTATTTGTGCGACAATATGTCTGTTTGTCGTCAGGCTGTCTACTTGAGACGTTGTCTGTCTGCAAACAGGGCGAGTCATTAGGTCGGCTGGATGGAGTGCTGTGGATAGGCTGTTGTGGTGAAGGGCAGACAGTCAAGGTTGTTTGGACATGTTATGGGGAGAAATGGACTTGAAAATTTAGTGACAACTGGCAAGCGTGATGGGAAGAGGACAAGGGAAAGACACAGGGTTACATACCTTGATGATTTGGCAGCATAGCATGGTCGGGAACAAGAACACAGACCTGATTTGAGACTCTAGAGCCTAAAGAATTAAGGCCGCCTCGCTAGTGCAGTCGCAGCCAACTGTGCAAGTTGTTTTTTCTTTTTGCCCCCGATAGAAACAAATACACACCTTACCGAGGATTCGAACCCGGGTGTGCCGAAAGAGAACCTGGCATTCTTACAATAACATTTTGCCGTACCCTACCACCCAGCACTCCATGTCCACACCTCACTCTTGGCTGAATGTTTCTCACGCCTGAAACCACAATGGTGGGATCAGACGGTAGCTCCCTGTGTCCCAAGCGCCACTTGAAGCGGCATGCATTGTCATGAAATAGAGTGTGAAGACCGACTAATATTTAACACAGCATAGAAATTTTCAGTATCATTACACAACATAGAAATTCTCAGCATCTTTACGCAACATAGATATTCTTAGTATCTTTACACAACATAGAAATTCTCATAGTTCTACACAACAAAGAAATTTTAAGTATCTGTACACAACAAGTAAATTATCAATATCTGTGCACAACATATACATTTTCAGTAACTGTACATAACATAGAAATTCTCAGTATCTATACACAACATAGAAATTCTCAGCATCTGTACATAACTTAGACATTCTCATATCTTTACACAACATAGATATTTTCAGTATATGTAAACAACATATAAATTATCTGTATCTATACACTTTCTTCGGTCATGTGATCAGAAGAGAGATATTGGAGAACATCGTGACAACTGGAAATATCGAGGAAAAGAGATGCAGAGGCAGACCAAGAGAAATGATGCTGGATGGATTGAGGCGGTGGCATTGAGGAATATCATCAACAGAGTTGATCCAGAGTACCAAAGATTAGATTTGTGGAGAGACATGGACGCCTACGCCAGGTGACAGGGCACTTGATGATGATGGTAATGATCTGTACACAACATATAAAATCCCATATCTTTACACAACATAGAAATTCTCAGTGTATGTACACAACATAGAAATCCTCAGTATCTGTACACAACATATAAATTCTCAGTATCTTTACACGACATACAAATTTTCAGTATCTTTACACGACATACAGATTTTCAGTATCTTTACACGATGTACACATTTTCAGTATCTTTACACAAAATATATATTTTCAGTATCTTTACACGACATACACATTTTCAGTATCTTTACACGACATACACATTTTCAGTATCTTTACACGACATACACATTTTCAGTATCTTTACACGACATACACATTTTCAGTATCTTTACACAAAATAGACATTTTCAGTATCTTTACACAAAATAGACATTTTCAGTATCTTTACACAAAATAGACATTTTCAGTATCTTTACACGACATACACATTTTCAGTATCTTTACACAAAATAGACATTTTCAGTATCTTTACACAACATAGACATTTTCAGTATCTTTCCACAACATAGACATTAACAGTATCTTTACACAAAATAGACATTTTCAGTATCTTTACACAAAATAGACATTTTCAGTATCTTTACACAACATAGACATTTTCAGTATCTTTACACAAAATAGACATTTTCAGTATCTTTACATGACATACACATTTTCAGTATCTTTACACAAAATAGACATTTTCAGTATCTTTACACAACATAGACATTCTCTGTATCTTTACACGACATACAAATTTTCATTATCTTTACACGACATACACATTTTCCGTATCTTTGCGCAACACATAAATTCTCAGTACATTGACAATTATTAGAAAGCTTCTCAAAGTGGCTGAGAGAGAACAGTGATGGAAACCATGGTCTGCAAATAAAAATCAGCGATCCGCCAGCAAGACGATGGACATGGCAGACACCTTGGGCATGAGAGTGCATGAGGCGCGAGACATGGCCAGAGATTTAGAGCCTTTCCGCCGTCCCTTGATGAGAGCGACGTTGTGCCCTGAACCAGCTATGAGATTATAAGAAAGATGTAAAAATGTATGGCACACAAAAGTTAAAATGTAATGAAATATGTTCGCACAAAATGTAATCTCCTTAACTTCACAAAAATAGGAGTTAATCTCAGGGGATTTAAGACATTTTCAGGTGTTTCGCAAATGGGATTAACTTTCTGATATTTTTGTTGCGTTGGCAAGATGGAATTTTGTCGGTTTGTGGATGCCAGCATGGCGTACTGCTTGAAACATGTGAGTTATGTAGCCAGTAGCTCTACTTTTGGGGCTTGTGAGGTAAATAGACAAGTGGTATACTGATTGAAACATGCGAGTTATGTAGCCAGTAGCTCTACTTCTGAGGTTTGTGAAATAAATAGACAAGTGGCATACTGATTGAAACTTACGAGTTATGTAGCCAGTAGCTCTACTTTTGGTGTTTGTGAAGTAAAAATACAAGTAGAACACTGGATGAAACATGCGAGTAATGTAGTCAGTAGCTCTACTTTTGGGACTCGTGAAGTAAATAGACAAGTGGCGTACTGATTGAAACATACAAATTATGTAGCCAGTAGCTCTACTTTTGGGGATTATGGAGTAAATAGACAAGTGGCATACTGACTGAAACATGCGAATAATGTAGCCAGTAGCTCTACTTTTGGGGCTCGTGAAGTATATAGACAAGTGGCATATTGATCGAAACTTGCGAGTTATGTAGCCAGTAGATATACTTTTGGGGCTTGTGGAGTATATAGACAAGTAGCATACAGATTGAAACTTACGAGTTATGTAGCCAGTAGCTCTACTTTTGGGGCTTGTGGAGTAAATAGACAAGTAGCATACAGATTGAAACTTACGGGTTATGTAGCCAGTAGCTCTACTTTTGGGGCTTGTGGAGTAAATTGACAAGTTGGGAGGACCCAGTGTCTTTGTAGCATGGAGTGTTGACTCGATATACATGTGGCACTGGTGGCAACGTTAAAAGCACGGTAGCGAGCGGCTTCGAAGCAGGGACTCGTCGCTTGTCAAAGTGAGAGAAAGATTTTCCACCTGACCCTCCTTGCACTTCAGCCTACAAACACGTGACGGCGTCATGTACGCATAGCATGAATCTGCTTCCGGACAACTGATTTATTTATGAAGAGAACTAAATTTGAATACTCAGTGACAATGAGCAAACTGCATGGAAACAGAGTCAGGAAAAGACATAACAGATGCATGCCTGGATGCCTTAGACAAGTGGTATAAACGTGGCAAGAGCACAAACCTAACCACTCTCTGGTAATTGTGTGAAGTAGCCAATCATGATTGCCCACGCTTATCGGCACGACACGTGTTTTTTTTTTTGACAATGACAATAAAGCACAGTTGGAGACAAGTAAACTAACTGGTGGATGTTCCAACCTGCATTCAGTTGTAAACATTCCCTCCTGGGAAATATGTTTTCCTCGAGACTTGATTTGCTCACCAAACATGAACATAACCGACCTGATCTCATTTGGACGAACGGTCCGTTTCATGGCCGCTCCATTAAACTCATTACTTACCGAGTTACCTGCCCTCCCAAGGGCGTCTCCTGGCTGACGTCAGGAGTGTGTCCTATATCGGGAGTGAGTTCCTCGAGTCGCCAGTTGCTCGTTTAACGCACAAATTGTTGGGATACTTTCTGGAGCGCTGTTGGTAAGCGAATTGTCGCAGAACGAAAGCGCGGTTTGGTGGCTACACACAAACCGGAAGTTGAAGCCTTTTTGAGGCGTCTGCTGTCTCATGGGATGATCTTAATCTTTTTCTTCATTCTCCTTCTCCTCTCATTGTCTTCATTCTTCTTCTCCACTCATTTTGTACTTCTTCTTTCTCCTCTCCTTTTCCACTTCTTCTTCCTCCTCCACGTCCTTTCTTCCTCCTCCACATCTTCTTCTTTCGACTCTTTCCTTCCTTCCCTTTCTTTCATTCCTTCCTCAAGTCCTTCCATAATTCTTTCCTGCCTTATTTCCCCCCCCCCCCCTTCCTTCCATCCTCCCTCCCTTATTTTCTTCTAACCACTGTGACCTTTAACATGGTCACAGTATTCTACTGTCAGAGACATGATGTTCCCACGAGCCATGTTTCTTCCATGCTGAGATCTTGTGGTATGTCAGCACGCATCCTCTTCTGGGTCCAACATTTTTTTCAGAATTATTCTGTAAATTTAAGTTGAAAGCCCCGACTGACTTCTGTAATGATTGCGACCTGGTCGGCCACTCACATCCGAATGTTAGCACGGGAAGGATGCGTGATCTCAACAGTTTAACTGTGACTTGCTTGCTGGTGTTGTCCCAGAGGTTCTCAACACCGTGTCATCTTTGTGTTGGTAGTGTTGTCTCAGAGGTTCTTAACAATGTTTCATCTCTGTATTGGTGGTGTTGTTCCAGAGGTTCTCAACACTGTGTCATCTCTGTATTGGTGGTCGTGTCCCAGAGGTTCTCAACACTGTGTCATCTCTGTACTGGTGGTGTTGTCCCAGAGGTTCTCAACACTGTGTCATCTCTGTTTTGCTGTTTCCATCCTGCTTCTTGTCAGCTGTGCTCACTGTTGTAGATTGTGGAGCCATAATATTCACAGTTTGTGTCATTTTCAATTTCTTGATTGTTGATCGTAATTGGTATGTGGTTTTGTCATTGGACTTTATTTATGTTTTGTTTAATTCAGCAAAAAGATGTTGATGTTTACTGTATGTCTTGACAGACCAGATTAACGAATTTAGTCCTTTAGCACTGTTTGAGAGGAGAACCGTGCCATCTGCATATCTGGAACTTGCACATTTCTCAGTAATGTGTCTGTGATTTTTTTTTTGTTATTCTTGAAACTCAACCTGGAATATGCAAAGTAAATACACACTTACACACACACACACACACACACACACACACACACACACAAACACACACACACACACACACACACACACACACACACACAACATTTCTCTACAGAAATCCTCGCAGTGTGCGAAGCTGGAAGATCTTGACCGAAGTCCTCACAGTCGTAGTGGGCGTGTCGGAAGATACTGGGAATCAATCAATTACTTATGCAAACCCAAGAGTAGAGATACATTTGTGTCCCAGAAAACCATGCGAGCAATCATCTGGACTCGTCTATCTCTCCAGAAATTAAAACACCCGAAGGTCTCGCCGGTCGCCTCCTAATTTAGCAGAACATATGCAAATTCGCAAGCTCGTCTCCTCGGGGGATCGGGGTTTTCGTACGCTATAATTGCATTATTTGGATTTAACAAACGAATGGATATTGTGGAGAAGATGGTCATGGAAATGTGTTTATTAAGTGTTCAGCATGAGAAAAGCAGGCAAAGCTGATAGGGAACTGGGCTGGTAATGTCACGAGCACGGTCGAACGCG